>PNEQ01096137.1:113205-228263 GCA_003012365.1 Medauroidea extradentata
GAAGTGTTGCCGGCGGGCGATCCCTCTCGCATAAGAATTGTTAATTATAACGTGAGCAAGCTAGGGGCCGTGATGATTTCGTCACCTGCTGTAGACCTAGGCGAACAAAGAGAGTTGAGCGGAGGACGTGCGGAAAAGCACGTCCACGGCCGTTCCGAGGTCGCAGGCAGGGAGACCGGGCCATTGTTGTAGCCTCGTGGCGTCAATGGTTCGCTATATAAGCCTCGCGAAGCTTGTCTTGTGAGCTAGTCTTGGTGGGCTTATCTTGAAGCCCTTGTCGTGATGAAGTAGCCTAGCAGAGAAGTCTTGAATCAACCTCCAGCGAGATGGGTCGCCTTCGGGTCGTATGTAAGTAACTCTTGATTTTATATAGTAATTTTATTTTGTAAAGTATGGAAAAAGGCGCGATTCAATGTCCTTCATGTTGTATAGTACGAAGTATACCTCCAGTTCGTGGAGTCGTCAAGTGATTTCGAAAGGTGGAAGTTTCAAAGTGGTCCTCCGTAAGGTCAACTGGAGCGCCTTTGCTATATTAAAATAAAGGCCAAGTAAATAGTTCTTTTGAGTAATGAGTACAACTGGCTGTAACACAGGTTACCATGCATTACTATGCATACTGAATATAATCATGTAGAACTTACAATGTACGATGTAGATATAGAAGTATATGGTGTTGGATCATGTTTATTGGATAGTAGAATCATACTAAACAAACTAACAAATGTGTATGGTATAGTGAATTGTAATGGGTAATTGACGTAGTAAAGTGTGATGATTGAAATATCTCTTATGTCTTTATAATGAATAGGCAACCCAATGTCCCACGTTCTGTAAGGTGCCCTAATTGTAATCGACATACAACTGTGAAATCTCAGTGGTATTTGAGTGGTCAGTCCACTGTTGAACATAGTGTTGGAGGTGATGAGGATACTTTATCAATAAGGATTGTATTTAGACGTCGTTATCATTGTGGACGTTGCAGTTCACTACTGTCTGGTATCTCTAGCTCCTCTGCTGGGCCAACCCATAGAGAGAGTTAGGTTCAAATGTTTTAAGTATAAACAGTAAGTATATTTGTTCCCCTCTCACTTAGTTATCATTTTGCCCGGATCGACGAGTACCACAGGTCCACGCTCAACCGAAGAGAAGCCTATGCTGTACTACCTACCATCTCCTTAACATCTTTAGGTGCAGCTTGGGGTGACAGTCCTCCTCTACCCGACTGTCTGGTGGCAGCAAATACCCGTGTCTTTGAGAGGCACGTTAAAAGATCCTGTATTCCATCTAAGGCATTCTAATTTATATAATAGACCGCCGGCCACGTGACAAATGCGAGGGGAAGCGACAGAGCAAGGGTGGGAGGAGGAAGGATAGCGTGCGAGTAAGACAGTGGGAGGAGAACTGCTGTGCTTGAAGACAGGCTGGCAAGCGGGGAGTAAGGAGGGAGGTTGGTCACGAGTGGTCATGTGATTTCGAGAAGCAAGAACTAGCATCGATGCGTGGACAGATGAGAGACAAAAGTGCACGTAGGAAGGTTGTGGGCACGCTGCTGAGCAGAGGAGACGTGACTTTTCGAGTGAGCTGTGCGTGAACGGGCTTGGAGGAGGCTCGATTTGACGTCGCAATGTAGCCAGATAAGTCAAATTTATTTCTATTCTCTTTCCTTTGTTTGTTTTTTTGTTAACCTCATGGGTGAGAAAGTGCGTAGGCTTTTTTCTGGTAGAATTATGGTGTGGTTAGTCGCGCACAAGGAGTCGTCAAGTAGATTTGAAGGTGAGAGGATGTAAGCTGTTAGCAGTAAGCTAAGTTAAATGACGCCCATGTAGACATTAGCATAATGTGACCAGGTAAAATAGGTTTTTTTTAAATTACTTGTAGTACAGTCAAACTCTATTTTATTGTTATGGTTTTGACGTTAGGGCAAGCCACGATTGGCTGTTGTCCACTTGTAGGTCGTGGCGGGTATTATGATAGGTGGTAAAGATATATAAGAAGTATTCATGTCGCGTATTTTTCCTGATTAAATTTTATTTTTATGAAAGGAAAGAGTTTAAGGGGGATTGATCCCTGTCAGATAGGTTTTACGGTTTTTCTTATAAATCAGGGAATAGACACATTGTTTTGCTTTTTTCACGCTGACAAGGCATAGTTTATTGTTTCATTCACTTTTTGGAATCCATATGGCATTGTACTGTTGATTTTTTTTGCATCTGTAGTCGCTCCCGTAAATAAAGCAATTTTTCCTTTCCAGTTGTTTCCCGTTGCAAAATAACGAATACGTTATTGTTCCAGCAATTACAGAAAATCTATTAAGTTTGTATATATGCCTTGTCGTGACAAAAATTTTCATACATCGACTAGAATAGAAGTTATCGAGAAAAAACAGACAAATCCAAAGTGGTAGGGATCAATATCCCTTAAGAAATCCTCAAGAACACGAGCCTTGGAACCGCAATTATTGTATCCTTAATGTATAGATGCGCCCTAACTATATGCGCTGAACAAGGAGTCACAAAAAAGACTTCTTTTTTGCGTTTGTTGTTGTCAACTGTTAACACATATACGACGAGAGGAAATGTTTATAAGATTCTCGCTTATTTTACATGTGTACATTTTTGTTATTCATTTCTTTTCTGGTAATAAGTGTCAAGATGGTTATCTTAAGACGGTTTGATTTCTCTGGTCATGTGTGTGGAAATTCTGTAGAAGTAGAGTAACATGATGGTTAGTGTAGTTGAGTACCTTGTAGCAAGTTAAGTAAATCGCAGGGGCACCACCTCGGCATTAAAAACATTTGTTGATCCAGGTACTAGTGTCTCTACCTGTAGTACGTTCCCAATTTGTGTGTTCCTTTTTTTTGTTTAATGAAGGCACAGGCTGTAGCGAACGCTTCTTGTTTCTTATCAGTATTAAACCATTTATTATTATTTATTTGTGTTGTTTTGTGAGTTAGCAATATATTGCATAAAATACATTCTAATGACTTTATACATTTGGCCCCAACACTTATATCCATAACTGTATTTTAATGTAGCCAAAGGTTTTAAGATTTTGAGAGTGGTGAAACTTTTACAACAGTGTTTACCTAGTTTCAAGGTACTTTTCATGTTAAAAATAGTAAAGATGATCGCAGAATGACTGGAAGAAAAATTTAAGCAGTGCTTACTTTATTGTGAAGAGTCTATATCAAACCTCTTCCTCGACAACTTTTCAATAGAAGGGAAGTGGACAGTTTATGTTTCAAATTATGGCTAGGAAATTAGTGGTAATAGAATCATTTGCTGCAGTGAGTTAATGGAGTAGTTATATAACTGCTGAGACTAAAGATTTAACGGTTTTCCAATGTTCGGAGGTACCACTAAATTTTGGAAAATGTTTGAGGATAAATTCCTCCTAAATTACAGGATGAACACTAGAGTTTTTAACATTGTCAGAGTAGGGCTGAAATACAAAGAGCAAGTCTTACAGTCAGCATCGAAACAGAAGAGTGTGATGCAACCATTAGTTTCTTTTAAATATCATGTTATGCAAAACATGTTAACACATTGACTTTTCTAAATATGCTTAGACCTGGTATTAAAAAATTGCATAGAAGGCCACTCGCAGTAAAGTAAACGCTAGGGTGCAATAGAAATGTTGTAGGTAACAAATACACTCGTTTATTATTTCCTTGATACTAAATATGATTAAGTCATTCTATTTAACCTACTAATCCGAAACTTCCAAACGAACGATCAAGCATTTTTGTCATTCACTGCGAATTTCTGACATTTAGACAGGGATAGACCCGGTATAGACTTATTTGAACTCAGTCGTTCACACAGATGCCTGCTTGCTGGTGCGCTGTTGCCATAAACAATTGTAGGCCTCCTAGGTCCCCACTCACTCCAATGTTCATGGCATCAATCATGAAATGAAGTTCCGGTACTTCTGTTTACGTACTCGTATAATACATATATGTTAGTAAAATATTTAAAGTTATTAAAATTTTTTGGCCAAAGGTGTCTATTGTGTGATAATGTTGTATGTAATATACAAACAACAGTATTTAAGTTATTTATGTTCAAATGGCATAAAGATTGTATATACACTCCTTAAATGAAACTCTTTTTAATTTATTACACTTCACAGCTTTACCTCTTTCCAGTCAAGTCAACCAAGTAGGTTGTTTCAATTTTTTTTCTGGACCCACTTTCAACAACTTAATATGAAAATACCAACTAACCAGAGAATTAAGCGAATACTATGCCTACACAACAAGTCATTAAATAACTCTGTATACATCTTTACTTTTGATGCTACATGGTAGCACTGGCACAATTCGAGACACGTAAGTAAACAAGCGAATTTTTAAATCAGCTTGTTCACTATTCTGGTATTTTAGGCAGCTTGAGAGGTCAGTGCTTTCAAGAAATTGAATGACAAAAACAGTTTCTGTGACCAAAATGCTGCTTGGAAACAAACTTTTACCGTACCCAATCCTTACAAGTACTTGAAATTGCTTAATATTTCAGATTGTTCATGTCCACAGCAAGTGAAAAAATTTTGGTGATTGTTAACAGCTTTGATCTTCAGAGCCGATGTGGGATATTATTAGGAAGATATGAAGCCATTTGAGAATGCACAAGAAGAAAAAATGTAATCGAAAACCCAGTGACCAGCGTCACTGTTAAACACAATAGTCAAATTCGAAAATCAGTGACCTATATCAATTCCGATTCTTTTTCGGGGAGAATAGCACAAATAAGTCCAGGCACTTTTTAAACAGAACGCTGTTAACAATTTTTTTTAGTATGTATCTTCAACAGTGTACCAAGCTTATGCATTCCTTACTTGTTAGGAAATATTTTAAACTTGAATGTGAAGCATATTGATCTGACAAGAACCTATGAACTTTGTTTAGTCTAGTCTTACCTCTAAACTTGTAACGGCCCAAAATAATAGTGTTTTACTATTAAACAGAGATTACAGCATCACGTTTATGGCTGCCCGATATTCATGACACTATTATACAGTATATTGATGTCAGTCTAAAGTTGTAAATGTGGTTCAACAGATACTCCAAACTGATCACCAAATTACTTTTCAAAGTTTATTTGAAATGTATTATATAATGTTTGAATTTTCTTTTGGAAAATAATAATACTAATTAAAATCGTTGTGATCATACAGTAAAATCTTCCATTAAATTAGATAATATCAGTTGCAATTTTCTTTGAAAAATAAACAGTGGTCAAGTAGACTTTATATTTTAATGTCAACCATTTTATACTTAGAAATAAAAGTGATTTTCGATGTATATGTTAATAAATTCATTCTTTTTAAGCTTTGTCACAAACAAATGACTAAATGGTACAGAAAATGCAGGACTACTCACTTGATTCGGCAAAACAACTAGCTACCTCTGTACTATAATCACATTGTAACGACATATTTCAGCAAAGAAAATAAGCAAAATATACTGTCTGTAATGGTTGTTTGTTGCCATAAAGTTATTATTGAACTTCAACGTGACCCATTTAACAGACACATTTAGTTATTTTACGCGCCTACCGACAACGTGTGAGTGTAAGCTTACGTGAATAAAGGACATAATTTTGCTTCATATAAGATTTTTAAAATTATATTTACAGTAAACTTTATGCATAAGTAACAAAAACCACATATGCAACTCTCTCGGATGAGGCAAACATATTTTACTATTTTTTTGTAATTTCCTTAAGTTCTTTCATATTATGCAATAATTATAAAATATAACAAGAAACCATTTCAGTGTGTTTTAAATATAGCCATACTTCAGCTGAATTGTGTCTTACACAATATAATTGTTATTAATCGGGATATGATCTCGTTGTTGACGACATGCATCACTACAGAACAAATAGTATAAAAGACATATGTTTTTTAATATACTCGACTATTATTTGAAACATTTCAAAGTGGACTTGCAAAAAGTATGACCGTCATATTTATCTGACAGGCACGGATTTGAACAATAATAATAAAGTATATTGCTACAACAATTTTTAAAAACCTATTTTGATCTCAATAAAAATAAAAAGGTAAATAACTGTAACTTTGCACATCGTTCTGAAAACATTTATTGCCACATTAAGTTTTTCGTTACATGGAACATCAAAATTTTAATGTTCCAAAATGAAACCTTAATTCAAAGGAATAATATTGGTTCATAAAATATATTTTATTTATTTTTAAGAGCGTTTGTTCGGTCAGGTGGTTCTAGGCACTTATAGTTCGTAACAAATTAAATTACGTGCATTTACACATTTACACTCAGGCAGGTCAACTGTGTTTATAAACACCTAAGTAGTTTCAATTATCATTAACGCTGTAAAATATATATTAGCACTAGTCTATAACTCAAGAAATTGTGGCAAAACTCCTTGGTTTCATTATGATAACATTTGTTAAAAAGTAGTTAGGGTGATCAAATTGGGCAAAACAATTAAGTTATGTTTGTATAGGCAATTATTATATATTTGCATTAAATAGTTTTGTACATATTATACAAAAAAACATGTAAGCCATACGTTTTTGGCTACTGCTTCACATATACATACAAAAACCATACAAAAAATTAATTATTGTAATTTTGAATTTTTTACCTACCGTATAATGGATGCATTCATAATATAACCAAAGTAGTTGTGTCTATTGTATTGCAAGTCTTCCCCCAAACAGCGACAAGGTATTAGTACAATAACAGCATCTGAGGAAAACTTGTGTGGACAGAAGAGAGCATTCAGCGAATTAGAAAAGCGAAAATGACATTTGATGATAAATACAATACAATAGTTTGAAAAGTGACTGTCATGTTCACACACCTATCAGTACCAAAACAATCGAACAAAAGTATAGTAGCTGGGTATTTAAAGACAACTTACAAATCCACGTCCCCATTATTAATAAAAAATGCTACCAACGGAGACAGTGATGCTGAAGTTATAAAAAACCTGGTGTGGAGCAATGGAAGACTACTTCTCACAGTTTTCAGTTTCATGACAAAAAGTTATTATCTGGATACTACCATCCCAAGTTTACAATCAACGTTGTTTGCAGTCAATGGCAAAACACGGCCAAAGTTTGATTACGTATTGGGTAGTCATGTCGTAGTATTCTGTCGGACGCATTATTATCCTTCAATACCACTTCATGGCAAATAAAACTATGTTACCATTTTGAGTGATCATGATCATCCAATTCTGCTTTTGTTCCCCACTGAAGATACAAATTGTGGTCCGGCATGAAGTTGTATAGACGTATCAACAGTATCACATTTATATTTTTATTTTTTCAGAATTTGGTTAAGTAACTAGAATACAATTCTTGCACAGCAAATTAACATATAATTACATTAACAGATCTAAAGTATTTTCCTTATGATTTATAAATGTCATGGGGAAATTCATGAAACATTTGTATAAAATAATGGTTATTTGTATTAAAAGTAAAAAATAAGACAAAAATATAATTTTCTAAGGTATAAGAAAAACATAATTTAAATAAAAGTTAAACACATCATGTAAGTAAAAGACTTTGAAAAGAGTGTTACCTACTGTGTTTTTAATACAAGTGTAGTAGCATAGTAAATCATTCGTCAAAAATTCATGTAACTAATTATAATACAAACAAATTGCTATCATAAATATATATTGGGATCATCATAAATATCAATGAAAATAAGAAATAATATCTAGAAATATCAATAGTATCATATTTATATATCTCCCTGTCATGTCCGTTTCCTCTTGTTTAACTTTGAAAAACTTTCTTGCCACCTTTTCCCATCGTTTTGCCAGCAAATATAACGAGCCATGACATTCCAAATTAGCAAAGCTGAAAGTTACTACGGATGATACAAGTTCAACTCGAATTCTGTGAGAACATATTCGAGACTACCCAGTTGGCAAGCCCGTGTAACTGTGCCCTGTAAAGAGTTCGAGAATACCAATACTCAGATGACCATGGTTGATAATGAGACTCGCATATACGTGTAGATATTTCTGACTTGTGATTCAATGACCTGGTTAAGCATAAAATTGTCAAATGTCCACAAAGCAGAACATTCCTGGTTCTTACGTAAGCAGTAAATCCACAGCACACTCTGATATGCAGGGACTAAAACTGTGTCACACAGCAAACAACTTGCATTTATAAATTTTTCTAGCTACCTGTTAAATGTAGTCCCAATAGTTTCTTACAAAACTGAATTTACAATGTGTATGATGTCCGTCATTATCTTCAGGACACAAAATATTGTACACTTAGTTTTCAATCTGTTTAACGTGACTCAATATGTCTCTATTCATGCTGATTTATTTTAAGTTAGGCCTAACTGGACATAACCGAAACTAATATTCTAACTAATATATATGTATTTGATACATTTTCCACAAAAATAAATAGTGGGCTCACACCCTTTCAGCTTCTATATTTGCACGCTGCACAATGATATCCCTGAATGTAGGTTCACTTGTTTGGCTATGCAGGCAATATTGCATTAGAGTTCTCTGTTCTCTTATAAAATATACATCAAAGAATGTGTAACCTTGAAAGTCCTGACAGTAACGTTATAAACGTAGCAACGAGCTTCCGTTCCAAAATGTCGTAACAAAGCTTGGCGTTGAATATAGCCTTATGGACAATCATTCCGCAAAGCATTTGGATCGGTACGTTTCTTTTGTTCCTGATAACTGTAAGCACAGCTTTATTCTGCACATAATATTAAATAAATACAATCGTCAAACTAGTTGCACAAATTCAAAAAATTTATCTATACTGGCCTATAAATCACAAAGTTTTGCGAAGTCATTTAGTGTATCTATATCCAAAGCGTGGAACAAGTTCCCAGAAGAAATAAGAAACATGACGTCTACATTGGGATTCAAAATCCATTTAAAAATGAAAGTTTTTTTCAAGCAAAAGACTTAATATCAAAATTCTTGTTTCCAAAATTAAGTTTTCTCATATTTTTTAGTTTTCTTTTAAATTAAACACGTTATTTTATTTTAAAACCAAAGTTGTAACTTTAAAGTGTTTTACTTTTTAAAATGTTTGTAACAGATCATATCTTACTAGAGTATAAATTATTAATTTCCTTTCTTTTATATTATTTTATATAAAATAGTTTTTTGACAAAGCAATTTTATTCTAAATGTAATAACACTAGTTAAATGTAAGAAAAGGTGTACACCTTAATTCGCCATGTAAAACCTGAGGCATAAATAAAATTAAAAACATAATTACGTCTAATGAATATTGCCAGTATTTTTTGCGAGATGATTTTTGCACCAGTTTCCTTTCAATGCCTTATGTGCACATCAGCAGCTATGATTCGTGGTTATTGACAGCGTTATTTGTATACAGATGTCTCTTATTTGACTGTGCCAATCAAAACAACATTACTTTGATACCACTTGCCTGTGATTTGTGGGTAGATTTCCAAAATGCTAAGAGTAAAAAAATCCAATAATTGATCAAGAAACATTGGTGCACGTATGCACACAAGTTATTGGAACAATTTGTTGCAGTGATGTGATATTTTGCGAAAACAATTGGCTCTTTTATAGAAGACAAAATTTTTTTAATCAGTGTAGACTTTAAAACTTTGTATTTATTGCCTCTCTCATTTTATGATCGGATTATATACATGCAATGTAGCCTTTAAATGTTAGTAGATGAATTACTGTTATGTCAGTAAAGTGTGGAACTTGGTTTTAATATGTTATGCTATTTATAAACAAAAATCATCATCCTATTCGAATTTCGCCCAGTACTGTTACCATTCCAGATAACAAGGTTTTCTTTGTGTGTTACAAATGAGTTCAATATTTTCAACAAAAACAAGAAACAATTTCATTCCCACCCCGTTCCACAATGGCATCATGCTATAGACATATAAAGGAATCATGCGTGTTCCTCAAATGAACACAGAAAAAATAACCGCTTATTTAATGGTTGTAGAACATTTCTGATTGGGACAAGGCTAGAATAAACAGTACCTGTTGTAAGTCCATACATAAACTAATAACCTGGGTATCAGGCATTTGAAAAGCTGCAGTATCTTTTTCTAAGACATTCAAGGCACTTTCAACTGTTCTGTGGTGCAACTCCAGAGCAATCTGAGAGCTACGTGGCTTTGATAATCTTAATATTAAACAGTTCAATTTGTCACAGACCTTGCACGTATTTTTAGAGGTTTACGAAATTATATGTTTAGAAAAGTTCTTCAAAAATATTATTCTGTAGTATCTTGCACTCACACTACTTTCAAGCAACTCTCTTAAATGCTGCGTACAATCTTGAAATGTTTAAATCTGAGCTAAAAAATATCTTGTTCGACTTTGCCCGTGAATAATGGCTTACATCTCTGAGTATGGAGTTGACATGTTCTTGTATGTTATGACAATCTTCTTCACCATACTTGGGCTGTTTGCTGAAATGTTGACTGTCACTATATGTACGTTCTCCGGACTTTTTTTGATATCAATACCTCAACCTGTTTCTCCAACTACAAAAGAAGCCCATAAAGATTTGTTTACACATTGGTATTAGTTCACTTTTCCCATTAGGCACAACATACTGCACTGTACACTGGTGACGATTATCACCTAGTTGGCTCGTTGAACGACATCTTCCTACATCTGTTATTGACATCAACCTCATTAGGCTTGTTTCCTGTGTCTTCTTAACAAACAGTTTGTTCCTTAATTTGTTGTCAACCTCATTGCATTTATGTTTGCAAGGAGGCAACTCCTCAAATTTGTTAACCTTGCCACTTAAAATAAAATGTTTACAGATTACTTCAAATAAGGAATTAATCTCAAGCCTAAAGCCTCCAGATGTTGAATTTTGTAACAGTCAGTTTTTAAATATTCTTAAATTTACTACATCTGTGGCCTTTAAACTTTTGAACAAATATTTTGTGAACATTACACGAGACACCCTTCCATTAAAAACATAACATTGTAAAGTTAGTATATCTATCCACAGACATCTTAAACTTACAGGTTTGCTGGACACAAGAATATTGTTTGAGTACCTGCAAATTAAGAGCTCACCATGGCTTTCACAGCAGCAGAAAAGTAAAAAAGGTATAGGGAAAAGTTGAAAATGCTTAGAAAATATTATTCATACTGAGATCTCCAGCTTGTTGGCCTGTGGATTTCAAGAGTGCCTCCCTCTGATATGTAATACATGACACAGCACCTTTAAATCCCAAACCAAATTATTTCTGGACAGTCCAATTATGTAACGTTGAGATCTGCTGTCAATAATGTAAATGGCATTGCGTATTAACATTTACTCAACATACTTATTACAATAAGTTCTTACATTTAATATAGCAGCTATCACAGTTAATGTTCAGTGACGGGTGACTAACAAATGACTCACAGACGGCTACCCTTGGATTTGCAAAGTTACTTCGCCAGACAAATAGTTCCACTTTAAACTGAGAGTAATTTCACCCATGTCCAGTAGGGCAAAACCACTGGTCAACACCCCACCTTTATCACATAGAGGCTTCTTTCAAGAAGAATTCACATCCAACGTCTTATCCGACGTCGCTGAGGGGGCCCCTGCAGTAAAATTGGACATGCAGAATGACGAAGGGCCGTTACCATTTCGTTGGTCTCTCGTCCAGAGAACAAAGTTCTGCATGCAAGAAGATAAGCTGCCACTGGCGTAACCTTCTCTACAACAGCTGAGAATGTCTCAATTAATATTGAAGGAAATCCACAAATACTCAGACCACACACCATAAGTTCTCAGGTGGGTAGAGACGAGACACACTTTGCCTTGCAGTTCCCTCCGACCAGTCAAGTTGACAGTTCTCAGCGTACTACGTCCCGCACATACGTCGCCAGCAACCTAGCAACGAGTTGTGGTGCATCCAAGCATCCCCCATCCAAATTAAACCACTACTAAACCACCATGGAATTCATAATTTACGATGTGAAAACACTGCTTAAATAGTTTATTAGAATAACAAATAGACAATTTATTCAACAGTGAAAAGTTAGATAAAAAAAAACATCAAAATACCAAGTATATAATTTCCAACTTTGCGCGCGCATAGCTGTTTTATAACATTTGATTCTATCCACTCTAAACTCCCAAACCCTAAATATGTAAAAACTTAGTTGGCCAACTCTACCGACACAGACAATGGCTCCACATCTTTAACTTATTACATTTTCCAATCATACGGCAGATTAGAAATGACTGGGCACCGACCAACAGTTCACCATCTGAATGTAGTAGGGCCTTAACTTACAGAGGCAATCACAAATTCCATACATACAGAAACAATCATAAATTCCATACATCATACCGGATGGATATTACCAAAACAAGTGTGCTGACATGGGTCATAAGTGTACAATGTGACTTGTGCATATAACGCTCCACTGTGACATTTCATTACGCTTAATAAATACCTTATAAATTATTTATCATGTGTAATATCAAGCTTGTAAGTAAACTGAGCTTTTTTATTATGCCATGCACAAGATTAAAAATCATGCT
The DNA here is from genome assembly GCA_003012365.1 of Medauroidea extradentata. Classification (NCBI taxonomy): domain Eukaryota; kingdom Metazoa; phylum Arthropoda; class Insecta; order Phasmatodea; family Phasmatidae; genus Medauroidea; species Medauroidea extradentata. The sequence continues at coordinate 125,755 of PNEQ01096137.1, forward strand.
CACCAGAAACAGTTATCATAATGTATTTTGCTAATATGAATTACATTTTAAAATATGGGATTACAATAAGCAGGGGTGGCTTTGGATATGTGGTGTGACTTTGAGACATTACAAAAAATTATTTTTCGCCTGCATATCTCTACATAAATCAATTTTCTTGTGATAAATTCTGAATAGTAAATATCAACATGACAAAATTAATATTTTACTCACAGTTGACAAACGGAAAATAATAATGGTATAAGAAAAAAGACATCTACTCACATGATAGAAGACATAAGTGGGTCATTATCAAACTAATGTATATAGCAGTCTGCTGAGCTTATTTTCTTTGTAATACAATTTTTCAATCAACTCAAAATTTTCTTGTATTGTTTATTTGTTCTCCACTAAATATTTATAGTAAAAGTAATTTACTTAAATAATTATAGTTAATGAAATGCATAGAAAATATCACCTCCATGGATTGTCCCCATAGCAAAATATAAATATTATAAATTAATTTAAAGATCAACAATCGAAATAACTGACAAATTGCACACAAATATAAGGAAAGGATAACTAGAAACTAGTTATCATTAACACATTTTAACTTTAAAAAGTCCTACAAATTTCACATTGTATTTGTTAATGTTTCATTGTTCTCAGGATACAGATTACTATAATTTGAGCATTCACAGTTGGCAATAACTGTTTGATGTTGCAAAAGAAGGGAAAAAAAGCCTCCATTTTGTTATTGTTGGTGGAAGTTTTTGGTTTACAGCTTGTTTTGAAGTGCACAAAGACATTTCCAACATTTACAGTAATATTGTCAAGATCATATCATCACCTTCGTAGTCACATAAAAAGGAAAGGTTAGGAATTAAAAATTACATTTCTAATGGGTCATGTAAAAAGGATTAGTTAAATACTCACTGTAAACTGTTGGCTTGTTTATTTTAATAAATAATAATAAATTATATATTTCAAGATAATTCATTCATAAAGAAATAAAAAAGATTTAAATTATTTTTTTACACTGTGTTCATCTATCATTGCAAAAAAAAATTGGGATAAGCTGTGTGTATTGACAAAAATTTTTGCATCAGCTAACAGCACACCTGTGCCTGTTTGAACATGCACAGTTCTGCTGCTGTCTGCTAGTTCACTTTGCTGTAGAACTCTGACAGAGAAGGAAGTGGTGTTAACGCATCTTTACAAGCTCATTAGTGGTTTGGTATTAGAATTGTGATAATACTTAGGCTGCATGTACATATCTAATTAACTATTTAATAAACAATACAAGATGGAGTGTTCAGGAGGGGTTTTCAAGAATGAACCTTAATATTTTAAGTTACAGCAGATCTTCTGCCATAGCTTATTTTTCTGAGCTTAGCGCCAGTGATAAAAACTTACTTTGTTTGAGAACTGGTTGTGAAAACATTGAAATAGTCTACACATATCATGAGAAAAATTATTTTTACAAAAATTCATCCATTTGTATAGAAATTCATGATATGATCCATTTTTTGTACACAAAAAGTCAATTAAAAGGCATTGCAGGTTATAAATTTAGTTTTATGCATATGAAATCCCAAACTGAAACTCATTCCTGATAAAGCTGTGTGTTGCAAATGTTTGTCCAAAATACAATAAAGTGAGTAATCTGATGACAATGATATTTATAAGCCCAGTGGATTCTGTGAATGAAGCATGTAATGCTTTTGGTGTATCTCCAGAAAAAGTTCAGAAATTGTCAGTAGCTGCAAAATCATATGCTATTAAAAAAATTTCAATAATTTCAGAAACAGTCACTTGTATAATGAATAAATCATTTAACCTAGAGATTTCACCTGATACTGTAAATAATACAAAGATACAAAACAAATTATGTACACATTGTGAAGAATTAGTAGGAAAACTTAAGGAGAGAATGAAAACTGCAGAAACCATTCAAGAAAAGGCAAATATTTTGAGTACTCTTCCTTCAACTTACACATATAGCAAAACACAGGAAGAAGTTGGGGTAAGTAAATACTCAGTTTGTAAAACTCGTGATTTGGTAAACAAACAAGGAGTCCTCCTAAAAGTAGAGCCAAGAAAGGCAAGTAATGTCCTTGAGGTAGAAACAATTAATTCCATACAAAAAGTTTTACCAAAATTATGACTTCAGTACAATAAAGCCTGGGAAGAAAAATTGCATGTCAGACAGTGTCAACTGGAGCAAAAGTAAATATCCAGAAAAGGCTCAATTTATGTGATTTGAAATAACTGTATAAAGCTTTTCAGACAAAACACCCAAACAAGAAGATAGGTTTGTCTACATTTGCGGACCTTAGAACGAAATTGTGTGTACTAGCAAGAAATGCTGGTACACATTCAGTTTGTGTACGCTTATATAATCAGAACGTAAAGCTCCTACTTTCAGTTATTAAAGTCAACAATTCTATTAGGAAATGTTGAAGATCATGGTCTGTAATATAGAAAATGAGTCTTGCATGCTGTCAGAACGCGCAGAGTGCCCTGGCGTGGAAGCTGTCTTTGACTTTATAAAAGAAAATTTTGAAGATTATGAAGAGCTGGCAGAAGAAATTGAAATCTATTTCAAGAAGAAGATATCAACTGAAAGTTGTGAGCTTGCTTTCTGTATGTTAGTTCTTAACTATGTTGTGAGGAAGTTGGGTGAAAAACTTCAGCCATTGAAAGTCCATCATTTCATTGCCAAAAAATAGTCAGAATTTCTTAATTTACAGAAGATGGTGAACTCATTGTTTTGGGGGACTTTTCAGAAAATTTTTCCATCATTGTGCAAGATGAGGTCCAGTCTTTCCATTGGTCAGGTCAACAATCGACATTGCATCAATTTGTTGTCTACTGGAGAGTAAACGGAAAATTACATACGTTTATATTTTGTTAGTGAATGCTTAGACCACAACACTATATTATTCTATACTTTTCAAAAGATGTTATTGAGCAACTGAAACAAGATTACCTAAACCTATCCAGAATCATATACTTCTCTGATGGCTCGTCAGCCCAATACAAAAACAAAAAGAAATTTATTAACTAAAGTCACCATGATAAGGACTTTGGTGTAAGGGCTGAATGGCATTTCTTTGCCACATCTCATGGAAAGGGACCATGTGATAGGATTGGAGGAACTGTTTAAAGGTAGGTTCAAAAGGCTAACTTGCACCAACCAGTTAACAATCAGAGCATAACACATATGTTCTCAACTAATTTACCGATCATATTGAAGGAGTCACATTTTTCTATACTTCCAAGAATGTAGACAATGTAAGAGATGTTCTTGAGAAAAGATTCCAGATGTCACCATCAGCACCTAACGCAAGATCATTTCACAGCTTCACTACTACCAGTAATCAAGCACATATCATTTCCTGAACAATCAGTGACCTTCCAGCTCATTAAAGTCAGTGAAAGAGAATGTTACATTACAGATACAACCTAAGGGGCTTGATTATATCTGTTGTATGATAATAACTTGTGGTTAAAGGAAGTAGTTGAAAAACAAATGTATGACATTTGAAAAAGAGTACAGGTTTCATTTTTTTCATCCTAAAGGGCCTGGAACATCATTCAAAAAGTCTGATAAAGATGACAAGACTTGGGTACAATTACAAGACATACTAAAAATTCTGAAACCAACAACCACAAGGAAGAGGCTACAACATTACACAAACAATGAGTGAGAACTTGTCAAAATTGTTCCTAGAGATGTCCATCAATTAACAGCATTCAGTTTGCTTTATTTTATGACAATAAGACCTTAATACAAAATTATAGGTATGAATTTCAAGCTTAAAATTTCAATTTTAGCATAAGTGTTTCATGTGAATGTATAAATGTCAGTAAATAAGGTTATCAACTCTAGTATATAATGTTATGAAATTTTTTCTTTCTATTGATGGACTGAATAAGTGGTTCATATTTTAAACGTAATTTTTACAATGCCTATGTTTCATTGCATTTCAGTAGAAAAGATTATTTAATTAATTTTAATGTAGCCATTATAATTCTTGACGAATTTATTATTTGACAGTGATAATGTGTTTTACAAAATGTTTGTATATTCAGAGGCTTGTAGTTTCCAAACCGCTCAAAGTATCAAGTTGAAATTTCTTTTGTTGAAAAGGCGTTAAAAAATATTATCTTTTAAATGAAAAATAATTTTTACCCCTTCCCCTACATGCCCTTTTTTAATGTTGAAAAAGGTTTAATTTTTTTAAAAAATTGATTATTTGTAGGATTAGGCCTATATCTTGTAAAGGGGACCAAATAACATCCTAAATATTTATTTCCCTTGCAGCACTCACTGCTGTCTCCTATGCATGAAAAAATAAGTTATTACCACCCCTTCAGTACTTAATGGCTAACTAAATGCTGCAAAAAACAGATGTTTTTTTCAGGTGCTATTTAACCCTAAAAAAGTGGGTTAGTTTTGATTTCAGGTAAAATTTGCTCTTAAAATAATAAAATAATTAGGCTTGTTTTAAAGCTTTCTAAAGAGCTATGACAGAGTTTCATTGCAGCTAGGGTTAAAAAGTTATGGCTCCTTGAAAGTGACACTGAAATGTCACTTTTTCCTTCACGACAGCTGACCATATATCTTACAGGTCTACCTCGTGCAAATAATTTTTAAGAATGGTTTTTTACTCTCAAAGAATGATATATAGTTCATACAAAGTTTCATTAAAATCAAAAATGGTGATGCAAAATGTTTCTGAAATTTACTGATTTGAATGATCCAAAACTTACAATTGCAAGAATTGTAAGCCTTTATAACAAGAGTATTGAATTTACATGTAAGTACACCGACAAATATTTAGTGGGTAGTTATCAAGTTTAGCTACTCATCATATACTAGCCAAACTATTTTTTTTGACATATAGTTTACTGATGAAAAATGTTTCTAGTAACGTTCTAAGTAGTCCTACGTAAAAAAAAAATTTTTGTTAGGTTTGGCTTTTTAGGTTAAGTCGTTAGGTTAGTTTAAGTTAGATTAGGTTAGTTTAAGTTAGATTAGGTTATTTTAAGTTAGTTTTGGTTAGTTTAATTTAGTTTTGGTTAGTTTAAGTTAGAATAGGTCATTTTAAGTTAGATTAGGTTATATTAAGTTAGGTAACCTAACCTATTGTAAGATTAGATCAGGTTAGGTTATCTAACTTAACCTAATCTAACTTAAACTAAACTAACTTAAACTAACCTAACCTAACAATTTTTTTACTTAGGACTACTTACAACGTCACTAGAAACATTTTTCATTAATAAACTGTATGTCTAAAATCAATAGTTTGGCCGGTACACAATGAGTAGAAAAACTTGATACTTACCATTTAGTGTAGGGTAAATTAATTATTATATTTAATTTGAACTGCAATCTCATTACTGATGATCTAGATTGTTTACCTATTTGAGAGTGGAAAGAGAACCAAGTGGTGTCATGGCAGGAAAGCAAGGGAAATAGGAGCAGAACTTAACGTGAAATGTTTTATAAAAATACATGTGCAATATGAAACTAAAAATTTGGTAGGCCTATTTTAATCGTCTACATAAAGTAAGGAAAATACATATTTTTATCTTATTTTAATTTAAAAGTGCATTTAATGTCATAAACAACAGTACCATACTTTCTTTCATTGCGTCTGTGTAACTCCAGAAAAACTTAAATAAAATGAGAAGTCTGTTTTGCGCAGCAAAAACGTGAACCGCCATTTTGATGTCCCTGTGACATCACAATACTGTACATTTAAATGTACATAACATCCAAAGAACAGCAACATACGTTCAAGTCATAAAAATTGTGTTAAATAAAGTAGTTTATGCTGTAAAATCCAGTATGGCTTGAACTCTGAAGAGCATAAATGGACGGTGTTATGCATCAACCAGCTATGAGCCAATTATTAGTCGTAAATAAAAATGTTTTAAAAGGTTCTCAACTTCGAACAATTCTTACGAGATGTAGGAATATTTTGGTCTTATAACGGAAATATTCGGAACACGCTACAGGACCAAAATACTTTTTAAGACTGTTTTAAAACTGAAAACTTTTTCACCTGTATTACTTAACACTATCGATTGGCGCATAGCTGGTTTATGAATAACGCCATCCAAATGTGGATAGTAGTTTGTTTGCCCGACAATAAAATGCAGTTTACTCGAAATAAAATCTTAACTTGAGGGCCATCTGATAAATCACGGCATACTGCATGGTTAAAGCTTCAAGAAGAGACCTATAGTCTGCTATTAGTGACAAAAAGCACTTTACGTATGTAATGTTTTATTGTGTACAACATGACATGGTTAGCATAAAATAAATAAGTTATTTTAAGTTAAAAATTGCAGTCAACAGCTTGCAGTTTACGACGAAATCCCTGCAGCTGTAGTGTTTTGGCTGTTCCACTGACTGCGGGTGCGGCAACGTCATTATCCAATCAGCATGTTCAAGGCCCCCTTGATTGGCAGATAATTAGAGGAGAGGGCGGGGCCTTACAAAACTTGCACCGAGATGGCAGCACAGCTGTCTCAATGCCGTTCATGAGAAATTACTGAGAGAAAAAATTTACTAATAATAAAATAATTGATATGCCATATTGTTTTACCGACTCGCGCAACCAGAATGTTCGATCATAGTCTCTGTGCCAGGTTTGGTTAAATGCATTCCAAATATTATCTCTATAGGTTCACTTTTTGTACGCATGTGAACTTCGTTCAGCTGACCCTTCGAACCTAAACTTAGGATTATATACCTGAGTGACATGAAACATTAAAATTAATTCGTAGTAAGTTATTATCTCTCTGGAATTTAAATTAAATTTACATAAACTGAAACTTATAATAAAAACGTCACAATGTGTGAGAGCTAGTAATAGGCCTACATTGCTGTCTTCAATCCTTTAAAATCAACTCAAGTGAAATAAGTCTTCATTGTTGACTACCAAATCTACAATCTCGCATGCCCAAACAACGGGCAAATTCCCCGAATTAACTTTTACGTAACCGGGTTCGCTAAATTTTATCAGTTTTTAAGTCTGTGAAAAATTCCAATACACACAATAGTGCCTGGCATGTGGTAGCTAACCAAAACAAGTAAGACTACGTCATAATTGTGTTAGCCAATAAGAACATGTTTTCAATGTTTTTGGCGGCGTTTGAAAATATGGCATTTTTAAAGCTGATTATTTTGAAAATGACAATGTTCATCATGGAGCTATTGCTTTGCCTGGCTGCATTTAGTGCCGAAATAATTCGGAAGAATCTGGTAAATATTAAAAACATTTTCTAGGAATTTTTCCTATTCTGAAACACAAGCGGGCAAAGTTGCGGCCAACACATCTTTTTTATAAAATTTAAAAATTAACCCATTTTTTTAGTTTTGACGTGAGATAAAATAAAAAAAAGTACAAAAACCACTAATTTTACTGTTTAATCTGGTACAGCATATGTTTTAGAACAAAGACAATAAAGAAATTTCATGATTATCCTTTCCCCTTTATGAGATTTTCCATTTACCGTAGACCTCTGTATTTTGCTTCAATAATCCTAAAAATTAAATTTTAAGGATTTTTTTTCTGGTCGCAAATAAACTCTATCTAGGTTTGTTAATCTTCAAAATTATTCCTGCAACATTGATGTAAACTAAAAAAATATTTCATACAAATTGGTTGGGTACTAAAAATATAATTTTTTTTTCACTGGACAAAAAATTTTGTTAAAGATGGCCAGACAATTAAAATACCAATATTCAAAAAACTTCAAGGGACTGTAAAATCTAAACCATTAAAGATAGAACCAAATAATTTGGCATGGTCACTTAAATCTATGAGTAGAACAACCATGCCAAGTTTAACCTATATCCGAGACGGTGAATGTCACGGTGTGGTTGAACTGACATGGATTGCCGGTTATGTAAAAGACCACATGTATGCAACTATGGTGCCAGATGTTTGGGAAATGAAATGCTGGAAGAAATAGAATGAAATCTTTGGGTTATGAATAGTGCCCACATCAAAGTTATGTAACCTAATACCTGGTGAAATATTGTGGATGTATGCTTTCCATCGCAACAATCCATTTTGCGATAGCACCTCTGTAACCCAAGTTATGGATTCTTGAAATGGTGTCCATAATTTATGGATATCTTGAAAATTGCCTTATGTTAGGAGACATTGTAATCACCACTGTCATTCAAAATTATGAAATATGAGCTTTGTTGAGACTTATAATACGGGAAGATAGACTAGAACATGCACAGACCCCAGTTCGTAGCGCGGCGCACACTACTAGTAGTAGGGGAAGTGGAGGGGATCAGTTACAGCTTGACTCGGCTGCGTGAGTCGCTCCAACGCGTTATGTTCGGACCTGAGTTACACTGTACAACTGAGGACACGAGCGTGAAATAGTTTACATCGCGACTCATTTAAGAAAAAATCAATGCATGGTTTAAAATACAAAGTTTTAGAAGCAATAACTGCTGCGATGTGTGAGTCTGAATCAACCGTAAAGAGGATTTAGACTCCGGTGGAAATATTTTTCAAGACTTATGGCAGGGACGTATCTACGTTTCTAAGAGTTAGGATGGGGAAGGGGTAAAGGGCAAATTACTATAAAAAAAACATCTTTTGAATTTCCATGTGATTTGACACAATGGGTGTGATCGTCTACATTTTTCCTTACTGCAAATAAACCAATACAAAAATTCTGAAATATTAATGTGTGAGAAAAGGGAAAAATTTATAAAAAAAAAGTGTGGACGTGGGAGGGGAGAGGTGAAGAGATTTTGGTCAGCACTCAACATTTAGGTCTTTAGCGCTGATGAGAGTTTTAACATAGATTTCACTTAATGAAAGTATGGTATGCAAAGTATGGTTAACTGAGGTCGAAGCCAGATGTTTACTTTTTTTTCATTTGATAATTTACTTATTTTTAACATGTTTAATTGAAATGTAGAACATTAATTAACTGTACAGAAAATCTGCTTTGTTTACAAAAACACTACAACCAATACTGTTTGCTACACTACGCCAAAATATTAAAATTTTTAACGGACAAGGAGTCAGTGTTCTGTACAGTTACAAATATAAATTAAGACAATGGTTGGCCATAACATGGTAAACTTCCATTTGCAACAGTAGCCTACAACATGTCACAATGTTTCAAACTGTAAAACAGAGGTGGGACACATCCTATGTTACTCAACAAATATAAGTTATATTTTTCTGTGAATTTGTGTTTAATGCAATACTAGTGCTAACAATACCTTTTGCTATACAGTATAGAATTCAATGACCTACATCTTTACCATTCACGTAAGTTTCTTTACAAATGATAGGCCAATTACACATACAAAATGTCTGGTATTTATAATAATTTCTTGAGACCTATTTAATGTCATATTGTCTACAATAAATAGTTTCATGCTGCAAGTACAATTTTTTTTCTTTTAAACAAAAATATCTGTAAATGTTTAAATCTTTTACCGAAACCAAGAGTAGCAAAACTGCTAATAATCAATATATGGAAAGATTCTTTTTTAAAAATTAGGACACAAGAATGGTTTCCCCAAAACGTCTTATACATAATAGGCAGAGATATGTAAGCAATTAACATTTTTCCCATTTAGAATGCATTTTTATAGCCTATTGTATGCATTAAAAATATATTAAATTCTTAGTTCATAGGCAATGCACCAATTTCTTACATTATATTGAGGACTAGCAACACAATTTACACCGATTCTAAGTAATATCTCGAATTAGTTAAATAATTGAATTGTGCAGTGTCGAAAGCTACCGTGTCCAAAATAGTTTCAAAACACTACATATTTAAAACTCACACGCTTACAATAATTTTTTTTCTGAATCTTATTTTTATCATTTGTTTTACAGATATTCCCAATGATAATGTTACGTACTTATGATACATTTGATTGTAAGTTACGCGAATTCATTTTGAAAAAGTTAATGTAAGAATAGGTTTTATTTGTTTTCTACAATGGTAGATTCCATTTTATTGAGGTGATTTTTGCCTGCAAGACTTTCAACAGGATTATCCTACATTTTGACACAGACACAACCTTTACATATTACTTTCTTAGATGAAGTGCCATGTAACATGCATCTTTATTTGCAATTCTAACTAATTCTAATACAGGGTATGAACCGAGAGTAAAAAAGTGTTTAACAATTGTTTAAATTTCAGTGATTTAAAATAGATACCTTGCACTTAATCTACAATTTTCTTTTCCACAAAATTTACATGGTTTCTGAAACAAGCTGTTCATGGAACTGAAGGGGAATCACAGACAGAAATGACTACAGTGATGCCAACTATTGTAATTAATAATTCACATTTTTAAAACTAATATGGGAAGAGAAATTTTGATTGTTCTAATGTGCCCCACTCTCCCCTACATTATAAAAATTTTCTGGTCTTTCTGTAAATCACTTCAAATTAAAAAATCTTATTAATCAAGTCGCGGTTGGGTATTTCAGGCAACATACTCAATTGTAGGCCTTATGTTAATCTTTAAATACTTTACTTAATCATTTCACAACAGGTACGGTAAGGGAGGGCACATTGCGCCCCTTATTAATTCTTTAAATGGGGGCAATCCTTAAACAGTTTACCTGTCTACATACAATAATTTTACATTATGTCTATTTTAGTATAACATAGTACATAATTTAAAGTAATTTTATGAAAAGAAAATTTTATTATCCTTCTTAAGTGTGTTCATGTGAGATAAAATCATAATTTTATATTGTTATGAAATAGTGTTAGTTTTATAGACGATGCTTGTGAGTACAATTTCCTTTCACAAAAGAATTTTAGCTCTCATAGTTTTCTCATAATGGTGTGTCAAAACCAAAATTTGCATATTCTGCTGCCATGCAAATAGTGAAAACCAATTGACTTACGAAAGTGAAATAATTCACGGTGAAAAAACACACCATGGGCTAAGTAATAAAAGCTGCAAAACATATCCCATGAACTATTTTTATATTTTTAAAAAATTTTGAATTTGCAATTTTTTTCTGTATTTTTGCGATATTTTTCAAAATTTCAAAATATTAAGTTGTGGGTTTTAAGATGTTTTATTACAAAGCTCATGAGATTTTAGTTCACAGTGAATTATTTAATTTAAATAGAACAATTAGTTTTTGCTATTTGCATGGCAGCGTAACAAGTAAATTTTGACTTTGATGCTCCGTTATGAGAAAACTATGAGATAAAATTGTTTGTATGAGGAAACTGCACTCACAAGTATCATCTACAAAACCAACACTTTCATGTAAATACAAAATTATGACTTTATCGCACTTGAACATCCTTAAGGGGGTGGTTCACAGGAAATTTTAATTGTTTTCATAATTGTTCTATTTTTACGAGATATTGTTTTTTTTGTAGTCATATACTATGCCTATTTTTTACTGTAATTAAAATTTTTTAGCTTTTATAGTTATTTTGTATTATAGCAAATTTGAGTTAAAAATTGCATAAAATGGTTTTGTGCAGTGAAGGAAAACCTACTTTCTGAAATTAAGAAAAGCAAACTGAAGATCAGTGTCACAAGTTATCAAAATACATGTTTACAAACTGCATTGCCATTTTTTTCGTATTAAAATATAGTGAATTTGAAATAAAGAAATTGAATTTTTTTTAAATATAAAGAAATACAAAAACCTAATCAATCAGGATTTTATACATGTTGTGTCATAGCCCATGACACTGTACTTCAGGGTGAAATTATTCATTTATATAAGTTGATTGTTTTTCCTATCTTGCATGAAACTGTTTTACACAAATTTGGACTTAAACATGCAAAACTAATGAAGCAAAAAAAAAATGTTCATTGCAAAAAAAAATAGTTGCAATGTATGTCAATAAAACAAACCATCCACGTATGAATAAAAAAACTTTAAAATTTTTTGTTGAGCTCTTCCTTAAAAATTAAATCTAGAACCGGAATTATTATGTTTGTTCCCCTTTGAGAATTTGAGTGTTTGTGCCCCAGTTTCACCAAAATCGTAGGCCTGCATTGGCCATACACGACTTGTAATATCAAACATATTTTTGCAAATTAATGACAACCTACACACTAAATCATGTAGGCCCTATCCGAAAAAAAATATAAAATAAAAATGTGGAAAGTACCCACAGAGTTTCAAAAAATACTCACTTTCAGTAACACGTCTGCAATTTTGCAACCAAATAGTTTTTCACGTACTATAAGGGGGGGATTTAAATAACGAAAGCCCGCAGTAAATTTGGTGCCGGACATCAGACCATTGTGAGTTTTAAAGTTTTAAACACATGCAAGCAAGGCAGAGCCACTAAACCACTCGTAATACTATTCTATATACAGCTGAGACAGGAAAATAGGTACTGTAAATTGATCAAATTTTTGGGAAGTGTACACTCTGCTTGTCTGTACTGGAAACAATAAGCGGTGAGAGAGAGAGTCAGGAGAATCTGGAATCCAATCTGCAGCGCATGCTTATTACAAACTGCGCACAGTGGCGGCAAAAATATTCTGTGTTCCACCTGCCACAAAAATAACTGCGTGTCGCAGAACTCCTCGAGTGGGGTATAAAAATTAAATTTTGAGTTATACCTTTCTTCCGTCCGCTGGTACACCCATCTATCTCCAATGATAAAAAAAGTTTGTCAATTACTACATTTTGCCCTGCAATTTTCCATGAACAGTGCACAGGACACTGTTTAAATACTTTTTTTAAACAATTAAATTTGCTACGCATGGAAAACTAACTGGGGGCCATCATTGATAGGATAGTTTATAATTATATTGTAAACATTTTGAAGTTGTTTGAATGATTGGTTTTCGAGTGATGACAACTTTGGTTTAAAAGTTTCTTGTGTGCACAAGAGTGTGTTCGCCTGGACTAGCTGCGGATGAGTATACCTAGTGCTTACAGGGCCCTACATTCGTGTAAATCAGGCTGACAATCCGTCAGTCACACATTCCCTCTCAGGCTCTGGAGGGGTGGAAAGGGGAGGGCCAACATGTGCACAGCGATAACATACAAGGTTCATATTTAACTTGCCGCACTATAACAAGATGCAATTTTACCTCAAATTGAGTTCACATTAATAGAAATTTAGTACTTCTTTTAAGGCAGGTACTAAGTGCCTACTAAGCCTATCATGTTTCCTATTACAAATTATTTTACCAAAAACTTGTTACCTATATTCCCTCACATAGGTATACATGTTATACTCCAGGGGTATAATTTATTTCTTCAGAGAGAAAAGTACAGTTCATCAAATAATAGATTTGTATTCTTATCAGAAAAAAACTCAGATGTTAAGAGGGCACTTGACAGAAATCTGTTATTGCTTTAAACATTTTTATATTTGTATGAGATATGGTTTGTTTTGTAGACATACATTGTGAATATTTTTTGCTGTAGGCTATTGAAAATTTTTTAAATTTTGTAGTTCTTTTTATAATAGCACAATAAAGACCAAATTTGCATAAAACGGTTTCACGACTCAAAGGAAAACTAATTGACTTACCAAACTGAAAAAAAAAAATGCACGCTGAGTAACGATCTTTTAGGCTACAAGGTCTCCTATATAATAACTAAAATTATTTTTAATGTTGGTATTTATATAATTTTGAAATTTTAAACTAAAACTTAGAAAATTTAAGGATTTTTTAAAAATATAATAGTATTTAATTTTTATTTTTATACAGGAGACCTAACAGCCTACATCTTAACTATTCACCGTGAGTTTCTTCAGTTCAGTACGTCAGTTGGTTTTTTTTTAAAGCATAAAACCGTTTTATGCAAATTTGGACTTGGACACGCCATTATAAAAAACTACGAAAGCCAAAAAATTTGTATTACAGTATAATATGGTCACAAAGTATGGCTACAAAAGAAACCATATATCGGTCAAATATAAAAATGTTTGAAACAATAACAATTTCGCATCTAAGTTAACACCCCTTAACATATATTTTTGATGATTTACAAATGGTTAGTTTGCAATAAATAATCTTTTTAATATTTTTATACTTCAACTTGGTTTTTGATTTGCAATAAGACCATAATCTTAAAAAAATTTTACTATTATTCATTTACATAATTTTATTCATCATTTCTGTGGACAAGCAAATACAGAAAATAAAAATAAATCAATAATTCAAGCGAACAACCACTGTCATTACCCCAAATGTGAAAAGATATATCTATTGAACATTTTAAGTAAGTAGGCATAGCAGAAATATAGCAATACTGGCAGCGTATAGGCCACCAGGGTAAGGATGGCAAACTATACTGAATATCTCAGGTATTCCATGGAAGGAAGGCAGGAAGGAGCAGAGAGGCACTAAAATGCAGAGAATGGCATCACAATTACCAGCGGATTAGTGTTAAGTGGTGGATACTCCGACAAGAACGAATGAGAATGGCGAAGGGTCTGTGCTGGATGTTGTATTGGTGTGGCCAGGAAATGTGATAGTGTGGTGGTCCTGGAGTAAATTAGTGATCATGACATCCCTGTTGTGGAAATTAAGCTGGGTAAGATCTGGGTAAGGCAATCCAAAGATAGAGTTGTTTAGCAGTATGGACGTGGCAACTGTAAGGGAGCAGAAAAGTTTCTATGGGAAAATTTTGAACGATAGGGTAGAGATACCAGTGTAGATGACTTGTGGACAGGATTTAAAAGAATAATGCATTGCATGCTGGAGAAACTTGTCCCCCACAAATGTTATAGGACGAGGCGGGGATCAGCCATCCTATGCAATAGCAATCATATTTGAAGAGGAACGGCAGGCAGCTACAGGATAGGTGGAGACAAAATGGAATGCAAGGAACCAGGGAATCCACAAAACAATTAAGAAGGAAAGTGGAAAGTAAGATCAAGCAGACAAGGAATAGGTGTTTAGAGAGTATGATAGAGGAAGGGAAGAGCAACAAATGGGGAAAATCATCTGGGTAGGGCATATCTTAGAAAGGTGATTTGCGGAGGGGATTCCAACTTTGAGAGGAACAGACGGAAGGGCTGCTGCAGATAACAGGGAAAAGGCTTAACTGTTGCAAGCACAATACACGTCAATGTATGAAGCAAAGGACTACTGGAGTAAATCAACAATAGGAGTCAAGGGAGTTAATAAAAAGTTTTGTGTGAAGGACTGTGATATGGAAACTGTGATTAATAAATTCAACAGCAATAAGGCAGTAGGACCAGATGGTACAGGAAATGGTGCACTCAAGTTTGGAGGGAAGGAGTTGGTCAGTTGTCTGGAGGTGTTTGGTAGGTCGCTGGAGGAGAGTAGGTTACCGGAAGGATGGAAGGAGGCGTTAGTGGTCCCAGTGTATAAGCAGGGTGAGGATAGAGGGAAGCCAGGTAGTTACAGGCCAGTGAGTCTCAAATCATAATTATAAAAGGAAGGCAATGGAGATATTGATGGTACAATATGTGGTAAATGTTATGAACAACAAATGGATACAGGAATACCAACATATCTTTAGAAAGGGATATTCATGAGAGATTCAGTTGGTAGGTTTGTTATAGAGGATGTAGGGATGGGGAGGAGTCTGCTCACCACCAAGCATTAGCTTATTACAACTTATTATTACAATTGTATGGTTTCGAAGGGATTTTTCTATTAATTTTTTTATTTACTCACTGGATGACCCAAATGAGATATACTTAATGTCTTTGAATGTTTCTTGCAATGGGACAGAATGACAAACTATATTATTGTGGACATACGTCATTGCAATATTATGTCGTCCCAGAAATCTTAGAAATATAGCCTACTAAGGAAAACCTAACTACGAAATATGATAAAAGAGAAAACAAGCCGAGTTGCCTGTAATCAACACAGCCATAAACCAAAACAACCGAACATGAAGATCACATAAGGAATTAGTCAACGACAAAGGCTATAAATACTGACCAATTTTTTCGAGTTTTCACTTTTACTTCACCTGAAGACAGGAGCAGACGTCAGCTCCCAAAAAGTCGTGAAAAGTCGGCCTTTGAAAATCTACTGTGTTCTTTTGTGTCTTCACCGTTGTGTTCTAGTGAGTTGTCTGTAACGTCGTTCTCATGTCTTGTGTCCATTATTGTGTTCGTTCCAGTATTATATGTGCTGTCTCAATTGTGATGTCCCAAGTTTTACATTCTTTTTCCCCTTTATTTGTCACCAATTCCTTATGGGATCCTTCATGTTCAGTTGTTTTGGTTTATGGATGTGTTGACTACAGCCAACTCGGCTTGTTTTCTATTTTTTCCATTTTTTTTTTCCCAATATTTCTGGGGCGAAATAATATTGCAACGGCGTATGTTCACAATAATACCGTTTGTGATATACTTGTGTTAGCTCATCAAACTGAAATGTATGAAACAAGCCCACTTTTGTTTGCAACTAAACTAGTCAACTAACAACCAAACAACATCAAATTATTACAATCACAATCTTTAATAATTGAAAGACCATTTGAAAGAAAATCTCATTGAAAAAATTTAGGCCTATAATGAATATTTTTAAGTTTTGGTTATATTTTGTGTTCAAAGTAATTTATATGCATTATTAACTGTGGTTACATAGCCTATTTGTATTAACCAATTCTGTGAACTCCAGTTTTGTTTTTAAGGTATTTTGTAGTCATGTAAATTTTTACTGTGCGTACATGCATAGCTCCAAGCACAACTGTTGTGTGAAGCTGTAGGCTTAGTTATAAAAACAGATGTGGTTAAATGGCAAACGAAGTACGCTTCGTCGAAACGTTCTACAAGTACAGTAGTATTTATATTATTTAGCCCTTTCCTACACATACCTTTTTATCTTAGTTTCGCGCTTGTTTACTCAGTAATGTTCACTACGTTCTCTAAAATATTTATGCTAGTTTCGACAACTAGTACACATCAACCAGCGTTGCCAACCTCGAGCAATGTCAGGATCGTATATTTTTCTCAAAAAGATCGTACAAACCACTTCATGGATCGTACATTTTTTTAAAATGCGCGAAAGGTTTTAAGGGAGGAGTTGACGTAAAATTTTACTTGTTTTTTTATGATTTTTGTATATTTATACGATATATTATTTGTTTTATAGACATACATTATACCTTTTTTTCACAGCCATCGGCATTTTTAGCTTTCATAGTTTTGTTTAGTGGCATATCAAAGTTCAAAATTGCTTAAAATAATTTTATGCTAGAAAGGAAAGCCGACTGGCTTACTTACAAGAAATAATTAACACTAAAGAACAGTGTTACGGAAAACATCAAAACATGCATAAAAACTGTTTTTTATTTATTTATTTATTTTTATTATTATTTATTTATTTTATTTTATTTTTTTCAATTTATTTCATGTGATATATGAAATCCGTCCTGTTCTTCGTCTACAAGTATTGGATTCTAGCATAAAACAAATTTATACAAGTTTGAACTTTACATGCCAATACAAAAACCATGAAATCGAACCATTTTCGTTACAGTAAAAAAGTCGCAATGTATGTCTACAAAACAAGCAATATCAGCATCTCGTATGAATATAAAATATTAAAACAAATGTACCATTACAAACCCTGCATTTAACCCTTTCGGAATTTGATTCATCGCTACACAGCTACACATTAAATTCTTCGATTGATTCCCACTCTTTTCTGTATTTCTGTGTTCGCCTTTTGTATTTGACAACAGTACCTATTTTATTTTTCTTCGGTGTACTCGGCCCACACTCGCTGTCTTCAGATAGAGTAAAATACTAGCTTATTGTATAATTAGCCGCATATACGTAACAGACAGAAAAAATTACTATATGCGCACCTACGTCCGAAACGAGAACTGCACCACACGCACAAGCCCGTACCCGTCAGCCACAGCAGTCAATTTTAAAATAGAGTGGCGGTGGCGGTGCTAGCAAATACTGTAGGGGCTTTTTGTGGTAGCTTGAACCACAGAAGAAATAAGGAGTACGTCCCTTATTTATTCTGTGCGTGAACTTATCAAAAGCGGAATAACAAACCGAGCACATGTGGATTCGGGGCTTCCCTGCCCAGCTTTTTGTGAACAGAGAAACTTCATATCAGTAGGGGAGGGGAAGCACCGACTTATAGATGACTCTGAGAGACAGAGAAAGACAGATAAAGACGGGAGAGTAGTAACACTGCTGCATGTTCTGTCAGCACAGCAGTTTCATATCAGCAGATGACCATGAACAGTACTGAGTAGATAAAAAAGAGCTAACGATCGTACAAAAGGCGTACGATCTTACATTAGGATCGTAGATCGTATGGAACGCATAATTACCGTATTTGTACGATCAGGATCGTACGGTTGGCAACGCTGACATCAACAAACGTCCAGAGAGCATGACCACTCACTATTAGACATAGAACATAGAGGATTATAGAACGGAAACTCTCATGCTATAATGTTGGGCACTGTTTCTAGCGCCCCCTACCAAGCGGGTGGCAACTAACTTAATAAACTAGGGTTTTTTTGTACCACTTATGGCTACATATAAATATTATGGTTGCCATTTCGATTAGTGTGTCGAGTAGGTAACACAATCGATTTTATGTTCGATTAAATTAAATGTAATTTCTGTCGACTTTGTTTATCGGAGTATCGGACAAATATTTTAACCTGAAAACATCTGATAATGTAATTACACCCTGAAAAGGTCTGATAATGGGGTTACAAAATGAAAACATCTGATTATGCAGTTATGTGCATCCTGAAAATATTTATATACTATGTAATATTTAGTTCAACAATTGTCGATGTACTTGTATAGCTGTAACTAAATAAATAAAAAAAAGTTTGTTATACCAGGTATATACGAACTCTGTTTTATGACTATTAATATTTTGCGATATTTTTGTGTTGACGTGTTGGTGGTGAGGGCGTCGTACTTACGCCCTGGAGGGTGCCGGCTGCTGCTGGCGACGGTCGTGGGTCTACCGCCCGTGTGGCGAGTCCCATCTGTATCCTCCACGTCGAGATGAGTTTTGTGGTGAAGCTGCAAAGCGGCTGGTTGATAGGACTAGCTCCTGAAGGACCATGAATTGGCCGTGGCCAAATAACTTACCCGCATTAATAGATTTCACCACTGGTTTATTGCGTTATTATTGGCACACTATATACTGCACGTAACGTGCCTTAAGCGGTCCCCACATCTATAGCCGGTGGGTGGCTAACATGGTAAACGCGGACACTAGTAACGCGATGTTATGCTTATGTTGAAAAATAAACCCCTGGGTGCAAGAGCTTGCAGGGATGGAGGTGGCTCTACTCCTGGGCGACTTGAATTACTGTAACGTTAATAAGTTCCGGAAAATACTAGAAAATATCACTATTGCAGCTACATCATAAGACAAGATACTGTGATGGTCCAGGAGCCGCGTACACGTGGCAGACCTCCTACACGCCCGAGACAAGACTACCGAGCAATGGCGCACACTCCCGCTAGTAGCTGAGAGCGCCCGCCAAAACTATTCGCGTGGCTGCTTTAAGCATGTGGTGTTGAAACTGTATACATAAAAAGACACTAAAATTTACATGAGACACAACTGAGCCCTTGGAGATATTAACATAATTGTTTTGGTTGAAATTGCATAATTAAACTTACGTAGGGAAATCAATTTACTTGTGCCTTACGCTCAGGTTAGCTTGTTAAGCTGTCTCTCTAAGTCCGAGCTGGCACTGTTTATTATTCTCTCACATGTAGAACACTTGTATACAACACACTAATTCCTATTCCTATTTTAAGTATAAAAAGTTACAGATGCGTTGCGTGGTCTTTTTAGTTGTTGGGTTGTCGGTCTGGGCCGCTCTCAGCGGTCCAACGTCGTTGAACACTTTTGAAGCACTATGTGTAATAAATTCGTTTGCCTTGTTTGTGGGTGCTCAATAATTCGCTAAAAATATGGAGACTGCCTCTCTATATTTAGTTTGCCCTAGCAACTCTCGCACTGTCTGTTTCAGGCGACATTCGTTCCGGCGTTTATGCACGTGATCAGCGACGGCGTAATGCTTGTCGTAACGACCAATGTCCCTTGTTGAGCTGGCGTTGGGGTGTGTTGCGGTGGTGTTACTTGGATGTTTCGCTTTAAATCTGTGCACTTTCTTTTGTATTAGCTTGCTAACCACATGGCCGCATTAATCGCTCAGTTGGTCCCGTCAGTACCGGTGCATGCAGGGTGCCTTCCGAATGCAGCGGGCCGTTGTTGGGTATACTGCCGGTGATGCTGGTGTGTGTGTGTTGACGAACGGTCGCGATGCACTCGTGGGCTGTTGAGCGAACACAGTGTTGTGTTGGAAACGATCGTTTTGTATACAAATCTTAACACGATAATGAAGTGAAACTTCTACATTGTAATACAGTACATATTAAAGGTAATTGATATTAACTATTTCTAGTCAAGCATTGGTAAAACGTCTGTCTGATATAAGAACCAATATGCTGTTTTACACACTTTAATATACAAGCTGACACAGAAAACTACAGTATGTGATCACGATTCATATATCTAGCTAAAAGTCATTACTAAGACACAAAGCTAAACTTACGATTTAAAGACATGATCCAATTAAAAAAAATACTTTCTCGGAAACACTTAATAAACGTCTTATATTATAACCTCAAAATCGTAAAGGCCTATAACATTTAAACTGCTCGACGGAAAATGGCGACCGACAATATTCAAAATATTTGAAAATTATTAGGAAAGTTGGTGTTGGTGCTGCCCCCATACCATCGGGTGCCGAAGGTAACAGTACCCAACTTGGTCTATTTGAGTTTCCCATGCCTGCTATTAGAGGTCTGTGGAAGTGGAGGTCCAGATGGATCCAGATCCACGGAACTGGATCACTTGTCGGAGTGGTTGATGTAGGGGGTGGCCATGTCGTCAGGGTGGCAATGCCGTATACTGCCCACGTAAACACTTGAAGTCAGTGTATTTGCGCCCTTGTTGCTTGAACGTTTAACACGAGGTCACTAGCCATAACATTTACGGCCCGATTGCAGAGTCGTTTCGAGTGACACTTGAGGGAAGTTGGAGTTAAATGTAAGTATTTTTCATTGCATAGTCACAAGTGGAGTATGAGTGGAGTGAAATTTAAGGGAATTCTGAGGGAACACGATACTGCCATTGAAATTTACATGATAGCCTAACACTTGAGGGATGTTGGAGTGAGATGTAAGTATTTTTCATTGCATAGTCGCAAGTGGAGTGTGACTGGAGCACGGTCGTAGATGAACAGGTCTGGACACTCACCTGGAAACTTGGCCCCTTGTTGTTTGGCTGCAGTTCGCCAAGTTACCAATGAAGCTACACATTTTTGTCGCTGTAATCCGGGCGGTCGCACTCAAACTCCACCCACTAAGATAAACAATTTATCGAAACGTATTTTTTAATCTATTTATGAAATAAGCCCTTTGCTCACAATTTGAAATTATGGCTTCAGAAATCTTTATTTACTTTTAAAAGTTAAAAATTAAAAAAGTGGATGGAGTTTGAGTCTGCATTACGGCGCCAAAAAGTACAACATTCTCGGTAACTTGACGAACTACAGCCAAACAACAAGGGGGTCAAGCAAAATACATTGGTAGATAGACGAGTGTCCAGACCTGTTCTTCTACGACCGTGGACTGCAGTGAAAGTTGAGGGAATTCTGAGGGAACCCGATACTGCCCTTGGAATTTACTCGAGACGAATGGCGGTGACCCGAGTCAAATACAAAGAAAAATAAACATATGATTTTAATTCCCTCTTATACATGAAATATGTTTCGTAAATTACAGCTTGTGTAAATTAACTTTTACTGCCTATACACATAAAAAATGTAATAAAGCGCTCGTGCCGCTATCTCTTGTCTCTCTCTCTCTCTCTCTCTCTCTCTCTCTATATATATATATATATATATATATATATATATATATATTCACACACACACTCACACACTTACGCACAAATACACTAGTATAGGAACTTTCAACTAAGTGCTTCTATTTGGAGCCATTTTTGAGACATCTCCCCTATTACTGCATCTCGGTGTATCGTTTATTTTGCACAATAAATTAGTTTCTTAAACAGAAAATAGTTACGACAATAATTTTTACATAACGTAAAAGGTCTCTGCGACAATCCATCCTATCAATTTTTTTTATGTTTGAGGTGAAAACACCAATTACACAGAGACAAACAGCCCATTCAGAAGGCGGTAATCAGTTAAGATATTTTTTCCCAGTCAACCATTGGCAACAGTTACACTTCACTTCGAGTATACTCGAAGCAACGACTGTGCAATACACTCAATATTTTCCCTCAGAATTTCCTCAAGTGTAAGTGGAGTGTTAGTGAAATGTGAGTATTGTTTACATTAACATTGTACCTAGTAAAAATTGTACATTTGTTAGATGCTGTTCTGGATTTGATAGACAATGTTTTTGAAGAAGTGAACAATTACGAAGCTAGAATACCCCGCCGGTATGTTCGTTATTTAGTTAATCCGTTTGAAATGAATCACGAAGTCCAATTAAAATGGTGATACCGTTTTTCTAATGATATCGTGAGAAATTGCACTCAGCTTGTGAAGCTACATGACCCAAGAAATCACAGAGGATTGTCCATATCACAAATGGTGCAGCTCCTTACAGATAGGAGTAAATTTTCAGGTAAATTATTCCATTGAATATAACTTACAGTAAAAATGTCACATTGTTTATATTTTATATCATAAACAGTAATATGTATTTGAAATTGTCATTTTTCCAAATATAAAATAACTCCCTTGTCTATTTGACCAAGAATATTGCATTCTGAATCAAGAGGAGAAACAGCTGATTTTGCACTAACAGTGTTGTAAAACATACAGTTTATTTACAGTAGTTTAAAATGCATTTGACATTTATAATTGGTAGTTCACGTATAGCAATTGTAGAGGTTTCTTAGGCCTTATTATGTATTTAATTCATCATAATAAGTAATAACAATGCTATTATAAAGACCCATCCACTGTTAACAAGACAAACTTAACAAGTCCAAACCCAGCCAGTACTGGGTGTGCATGGGACACTGAATAAATAAATAGAGAGGGGCCTGTTTTGTATTTATAGTGTATATCTTTACTGATATTGAAGGGCAGTAATTTCCAACCACAGCAACTACGCGATTGTGTAATATATTATAATGTAAAAAGTGTGTGAATTTAATTCTGTCTCAAGCATGTGTGAATGTACTCATTAAAATGTTCTTGCTTTAGGTCTTTATGGGTGTGGTCTACCACAATTTTCATCACCTTGTTTTTGTTTTTATACACACACATACCAATTATTTCCGCCATAACATTATTTTTACCAGAACCAACATATTTGCTGACAAAGCAGCACATTTATCATAATAAATATTGCAATATGTATGCCCTTGGAGAATTTAATTGGCCAGAGTACATTTAATATCAATCAACTGGATTGCTAGATAATTGGTATCATATGTTCCACTGTTATTTCTTACACTTGTTAAAAAATGTAGAGATTTTATTACATAATATTTTTATGATCAAGTGTAAAAGTGTGCCTTTTTAATGCAATACCATATTTAACTTTCTAGTATCACATTATAAAATAGGAGTGCTGGTACCCACTCATTTATAATTGAAGAGTGTTTGTTGGAAACAGTATAAGTGCCAACTTCCAACTTATAACTTGTTCAAAAAATGAAATAATAAACCATCAAAAATAATTTTATAATCTGAATTCTGTGTGCATTTTTTACAGGATTGCAATAAAGCAATAAATTTGACGACAGAATGGAAATCGACAACGATATGGTTGCTTACAGGACAATGGAAAATCCCAAAATTTGATTTTCTGCCACTTATTGTTTCCCACAAACACTCCTCTATTCTACCAGTATGTAGGTAAATGTGTAGCATAACTACTCACTGTATATCTGCTAAACTGTTTAGGGCTAATTTAGAAATGGGTATTGGTAGTTAATTGATGAAAAATGGTTATATAGTTGTTAGAAGTAAATCTATGTAAAAAAAATTCTTGTTTTGTTAAAATAAGTTAAAAGAAATCTTTTAAATTAATAAACTATAGGCCTACCTCTAAAATCAATAGTTTGGTTGGTATAAGATGAGTAGCTACTCCTCACATTTACTGAATAGTCAACTCTCAGCAGTAATTTGTATTGGATGTGTATAAATAAAGGCATAGGTCTACATTTAATTGTATCTCTATATGATTCTAATATGTGAACACAATTATTATTGCCTAAAGTAAGTTATTGTTTCTTCAAATTCCTTGCAGCTGTTAAAATAATATTAACAATTAATTTAATGAAACCGGGTTACTCATGCCCGAGGCCAAATACCTTGTGGCAACGGGTAGAAAAAACATTATGTTTAATAATATAACAAATAAAAAAATATGAGCTAACAACTTGTTATAATTCGGATAGAAATGCAAAACAGTGGGTATGAATGCAAAGTGTTGGACTATCTGTTGGTGTAATTTTTTTATTATAAAAAAACACAAGATGTAAAGAATCTTTGCAGATTTTCAAAGTACAGTTACTTATTTTGCCAAACCATGTTTAGTAATAATTGTACATGTTTTGTCTCAGTGGGGTCAGTCCCTGGATTTTCATGTGGGAATCATTTCGAATAATGCAGCTGTTTGGCAGGTTTTCTTGGGGATCTCCCCTCTCCCCCCTCACATATCTGGTGCTTCACCATACTCACTTCATGTCACTCCGCAGCAGCATGTAAGACCTCGATGTTGAGAATTGACAACAAATCTCTAAATTACTTTAAATGTTTCGGTACAAGACATGCAAATGCATTGAGGCTTAAGGCAGACTCACAGTTGTTTATGAAAAAAAGAAAAAGAAAATAGCTGACTGCCTCAGTATGAAATTTTCTGACATCACCAGGAAAGTTGTCTATTTCCAGCCAATCAAAAAGTATGAGCCACCAGCATTACCATAATATTTTTCAGTTGTGTATAGAATTTCATGTTATGGTTATTGTGATATATGTAAATAGACATAGCAATCGTTGTGTGTATGCACACACCATATAATATATCACTGTCTATGACCGGAAGTTGTTGTTGTAAAATGTGTAACGGTGCTTGGAAGTAAAGTGCAGTGTGATTTCATTAATCGTGGTATTATTTATGCATCCGAGTACACACAATACATTGCAGTGGCGACGAGGATACTAGGTATTATTGTGTTACAAATGTTGTTCTAAATTATCAACATGTCCACTGGAAATCAAATTGGAGTCGGCGATGTTCAACAGCATGGTCCAGTACTATGGGGGAAGATTGAAGAATTCAACAATGATCGAGAGTCATGGGATTCGTACGTGGAGCGTTTCGAAATGTTTTGTGTTTGCAACTCTTTACCAGTGGAAAAGAACTTATGCACATTACTAATGTCAATAGGGACAGAGACTTATAGTTTGTTAAGGAATTTGTGTGTGCCAAAGAAGCCAGCAGAACTGTCGTATAAGGAGGCGGTCACTGCTATTCATTCACATGCAGCCAGAACCTAACTACATCGCAGAGCGGTTCAAGTTTGATAAACGTACACAGCAACCGAACGAATCCATTTTGGAATATATAAGTGCTTTAAAGGGGTTAAGTGCGCATTGTAATTTTGCGGACACATTGCTTGAGCAATTACGTGATAAATTAGTAAGTGGTGTTAAATCTGATCGCATTCGTCAGAAGTTGTTGTCAGAAGAAAACCTTACGTACGATCGTGCATTGAAGTTGGCTACAAGCATTGAGCATGCCTTGTTGGAATCAGCAGTGTTTTCGCAGCATCCGGCGACCAGTGTGGACAGCTCTGCACCAGCATTGGGGACGCACCAATTGCAGGAATCTGGCATCCAGTACGTTGCTAGGCGCAGCAGTAGCAGTAGTTTCTGTCCGCAAGCGAGCCTCAACCAGGATCAAGGGCAAAATAAAGTGGTGTGTTTTTGTTGTGGAAAAGGAAATCATGTCAGGTCAGAGTGCAAATAACGCAGTTTTACCTGTCACCGTTGTAACAAACGTGGCCATTTACAGGCAGTATGTAAAGGTGCTAGTGTACAGTATTTGGTCACAGATGAAAGCAAGGTAGGTTTTTCCGTGTTCCAGATAATTGATGGTGTGAAGCAGTCAGATCGCAGGTATATGTGTACATTGTCTGTGGAGAATGTGTTATTGGAAATGGAAATTGATACAGATCGGTGATATCTGCCATACCTTATAATCTTTACATGCAAGTGTTTCAAACTGTTCCTCTTCAAAGCACCTCGTTGGTGTTTACTACCTATCAAGGGGGAATAATTAAGCCAAAAGGGGTTATGAATGTATGTGTTAAAACAAAACTAGGCCAGTTTTCTTTGCCTTTGTATGTTGTAGAAAAAGGAGTAACCACATTGTTAGGACGAGATTGGCTTAGGAAACTGGAAATTCAAATCAGCTTGCCAGTGTGCAGTATTGATTTTGAGCAGCGTGGAGTAGCTTCTCAATTAAAGGAGTCTTATCCTGTTGTTTTTTGAGGCCAATTTAGGAACATACAATAAGGGTACTGCATCACTTCATGTCAAAGCAGACGCTCATCCACAGTATCATTAACCTAGGTTACCATTAGCTTTAAAGGATAAAGTAGAGCAAGAGCTAGATAGGTTAGTAAAGGCGGGTGTGTTAAGTCCGGTGGACTCAAGTGAGTGGGCAACTCCAATTGTTCCAATCATTAAGAAAGATGGTACAGTCAGAATATGTGGGTATTACAAAATTACTGTAAATCCTTTCTTAGAAGTGGATCGTTATCCAGTACCAAAAATTGAAGACATTCTAAACAGTATTGGTAAATGTGATAAATTCAAAAAAATTGATTTAAGCCAGGCTTACCAGCAGGTACTTTTCGATGAGCATTCAAGGAAATATGTTACCATTAATACACACAAGGGTTTGTTTCAATACAATCGAATTCCATTTGGAGTTGCATCAGGTCCAGGAATTTTCCAAAGATTAATGGAACAGTTACTAGTGGATATAGAGGGAGTAATTGTGTTTCTTGATGACATCTTAGTCACAGCAGAAAATGATAAAAACATTTAGAGAAATTACACAACATTTTTGAGAGATTGCAAGATGCAAACCTGTGTGTACAACCAAATAAGTGTAGTTTTAAGCAGAGTTCAGTAGAATATTGTGGTTATGTTTTGGATAAAAATGGTTTACATACTGCCCAAAGTAAGGTCCAGGCTATCTTAGAAGCACCAATGCCTTCTAATGTGACAGAATTGAGAGCTTACCTTGACTTGATTAATTACTATGCAAGATTTGTGCCAAATCTTTCCACGATATTGCATCCCTTGTATCAGTTGTTAAAGAAAGAGGCGCAATGGCAAATGACGCAGGAGTGTATCAATGCCATCAAGCGCATTAAGGATATCATGGTATCTGCAGATATTTAAGCACATTATGATCCAAGTTTGCCTTTGAAAGTTTCTTGTGATGCCTCTCAGTATGGTGTTGGAGCTGTTTTGTCACAGGTGTACACGGACAAAACTGAGTGACCAATAGCTTACGCATCCCGCACCCTCACTAAGGCAGAAATTAATTACTCCCAAATTGAAAAGAAAAGTTTGTCATTAGTGTTTGGGGTAAAACATTTTTATCAATATTTATATGGTACAAAGTTCACATTGGTGACAGATCATAAACCCTTACTATCAATCTTTGGGCCAAAGAAAGGGATACCACTTAAGGCTTCAGCTCGTTTAGAGCGATATGCGGTCTTTCTGTCAAATTTTGAGTTTGACATTGTTTTTGTTAAGTCTGAATGTCATGGGAATGCAGACGCTTTATCTCGTTTGCCTTTGCCACACAGAGAGTCTGAGCCTTTGTTAGGACCAGTCAATGATGGTGATGCCACATATGTGCAGGATATAGGAGAGAGTACATTTCCATTGACGAATCAGGTAATAGTCCAGGAAACTAAAGTTGACCCAGTATTGACAAAGGTGATTCAGTATACGTTAGGTGGGTAGCCAAAGGAAGTACCTAATGAAGTTAAGCCGTTTTGAATACGTAGGGGACAACTGACAGTAGAGTCAGGCGTACTGATGTGGGGTAACAGAGTTATTATTCCCAGTGTTTGTAGAGCAGAATTATTACAGCAGTTGCATGGCAGTCACATGGGAATAGTTAAGATGAAATCACTTGCTAGGGCATATTTTTTGTGGCCCTTACTGGACAAGTGTATTGAGGAATTAGGAAATTCATGTTCGGCATGTCAGGCTGTAAGACCAAATCCAATTTCTGTGGAAACTCAGCAATGGGAATTCCCTAGTAGTCCATTGCAAAGAATTCATGTTGACTTTTTAGGACCCTTTAAATGAAAAACTTACATCGTGGTTGTAGATGCACATACTAAGTGGTTAGAAGACGCTGAAGTTCCTTCAACTGCAGCAGTAACTACCATAAATTTTCTCAACTCCCTCATTGCTAGGTTTGGTACATGCACACAATTAGTAAGCGATAACGGTCCCCCATTTACATCGGATGAATTCAAAATCTTTTTACGATCCCACGGGATCCAGCATAACATCACCACCATACCACCCACAGTCCAACGGACAGGCAGAAAATAGTGTTAAATTCTACAAGCAGAAACTAAAATGTTTATTGCATGCTCATGCTGGTGGTAACTTGTCAAAAGAATTGTTCAGATTTTTGAGGGATGTAAAAAATTCAGTTCACTGTACTACAGGTGTATCCCCGACCAAGTTAATGTTTGACAGAGATTTATTTGAGTTTTAAGAAATTGCTGAAACCTAAAATAAAAATTTACAAAGTTCAATACTTTTTTTAAAAATTCAAATAATGTTTGTTCTTTAATTTTATGAGCATGTCATTGTAGCCTGCAATGTCTTTATCCACTGTGATTTTTTTGAGTTTGGTATATCAGTTGGTTTTAGTGTAGTTGTTAAAACGGAAACATGCAAAATATGACTTTAACAAGCCATTACGCGAAAACTATAAGAGATAAAAAAAATTCATAAGCCAAATTTAGTCACATTTTGTGTCTAAAACAAGAAAAAAATTATCTGGTACAAATACAAAGTAAAATAATGATGATGAAAATTGTGGTAGACTGCGCCCTTAACAACCTGCCAGACAGTATAGAACTTGGAAACATAACCATTTTTGCAGATGACACCAGTCTCCTCCTAAAAGAAAGTAACCTTAATTCCCTCAGACACATCTCAGAAAATTATCTTATCTCTCTAGAAGAATGGTTTCATTTAAACAGATTGATCTTAAGGTTTATAAACTCAATTCATACAGTTCAGCAAACAGGGACATATTGACACCCATATCTTGAGTATACACAAAAACCAAACAATGGATAAAACATCAGTGCTAAATTTCTAGGATTACACATAGACAAAAATCTGACCTGGAAAGAACACATTAAAAAAACTAGAAAATAAGCTTTCAACCATATGCGACATGTTAAGAGCCGTCAAATCAATAGTAGATACTAAAATATTAAGAATGATTTACTATGCATATTTCCATTCATTAATGAGGTATGGGATAGAATTCTGGGGTAATTCCATGCACAGTTACAGAATTTTTCTATTACATAAGAAAGCTTTACATATTATGATAAGATTGAAACCAAGAACATCCTGAAAACCTCTATTTATAGCCCTCCATATTCGATCTTTGTACACAGAATATGCCATCAGTATAATCAAATTTGTGAAGCAAATCATAGGACATTATACAACCAATGCAAATTCTTACAACACAAGATATTCACATAAACTGAGCGCTATACAGCACAACAGCACATTTTTTTAAGTATGTATATGGGATTAAAGTTATTCAACAAGCTTCCAAAAATATTAACCAGTGAAGCAGATACAAGAAAATTCCACTCTACAATACAGCATTTATTTGAGAAACAATGTTTTTACAATACAAAAGAAGTTGAGGTGTATATACAATCCTTGTAAACTTTTTTATGTTCAATGAGCTCCACAGTTTCTTTGAAAGTATGTTCATATAGGTGCGATTATTAACAAGAAATACTTGACAAAGTGTAGTACATAAGTAGGGAGAGATTTTGAAAACTTAATTTCTTTATCCATTAAATCATGTGTAGATGGAGGTCTAAGTGTACATATTGTATATTTGACCAGCAGTATTTTCACGACATAAAATTGTAATTTTTGTGTTGTAAATGTATGACATGCCTAGTGAATATTCCAGTGTTGCTATTATGTATTTTTAATTATAATTTAATTATAATTTTGTTTCTATTCACCCCATTGTTTCTAATCACACAATTTTACAGTTTATACTTTACACAAACTGAGTCAATACTCTTCATATCTCATTATGTTAAGGATTAGTCAAAGTTATTGTGTCAGCAGAATTCTACCAAACTAACAAACTAATAGTAAAAGAACACATATTTTAATATACATTCATCAACACTTATATGCTCATTTACTATTATTTTCGGCTCCCTTTCCAAGATCTAGGGGGAAGGCTAGCAAACCCTGCACCCTTCAGTTGTTATGCCACTGTTCATTCGTTTATAGTCACTCCATACCAGCTAAATAGGGTTGACGTGATAGTGGTAAGAGAACAGTGTCAAGACCTGCTGGCCAGCCCCAAGAACAGGCTGGTCAGCTAGGAGATAAAGCTTCACTTAACACATTTAAATTATAAGTGGATAATGAAATTTCCACTATAGTTTCAGAAGCATACAACATGCTAATGTTTTAAAACACACTTTTACAGGACATGTTTCACCAATTGATAATGCATTTTTACATAAACCTTTTATGTAGTAAGCAGTAATATATGCAATTCATTTTGTTAACATCGCCCAGCATGAAAATGTAACAATAAAAATCATTTCTTCATAGTGGTTAATAGTAATGTAAGTATGGATGCTTTAATCTATGTAGTTTACTTTACAAATTACTACAGGGTTGTACTACATAATTTAGGTAGGAGGGGTGACACTTTGGACACCTTATACCTCACTGTTCGAATGATGCCGGAGGCTGATGATGGATGCATGTGCTATCGACTGTAGTGTATGGAATGTGAAGGTTGGTCAGAGTGAGTGTACTGCAATGTGCCTGGAAAGGTTGACTATAGACGGACCTGAGGGATAGTATGTAGAACTATGTGTAATGAATGTAAACCTGTTTGTTCGTCTAAATAAAAACACATAATTTGGCAACAAGGAGGGCATTCTTCAATATGAAGAAGATTAACATAGGGAGAACCTTCAGATGCGCGCATCAGTGAAAATGGAAGCCATTATTCGCCGATTGTCCGTCGAGAATGGCGTCCCGGAAATGTACCTTGAGTCACATGGATAAGTTCGATGAAGAAAGAGAAGATTTTTCGTCGTATGTGTAAAGACTGGAACAATATTTTGTGCTAAATGAGTGGTCGGAAGATCAGGTGAGGGTGGCTTTCTTCATAAGTCATTGTGGGGCCACAACATATTCTTTACTAAAAAGACCTCCTGTTTCCCACTAAACAGAGTCTGAAATAATATGATTTTATAACCGCAGCATTGAAATTGCATTACACACCTAAAAGGTTAGTGATCACCAAACTCTACCATTTCTATTGCCGTAACCAAAAATATAATGAAACTATGGAATTTGTACTCGCCATAAAAAACTGTCGGGATTCTGTGAATTCGGGTAGTTTTTAAGTGAAGCACTGCGGGGTCGTTTAGTGTGTGACCTAAAGGCATATGCAATTCGGAGTAAGCTATGGTTAGAGGAAAAATTGACCTTCGCAATGGCAGTAAGGACGGCACAGGAAATGTCGATGGCAGATAGGGATGCTGAGCTGGCCGCCAATACAGCGGATGTAATCAAAGTACGCTCTTACCACGAATACCATGGTAGCAGCGGGATTAAAAGTAGGCAGGTCCGAAAGAGAGGTCAAGAGAGGAAAAGGAAGAAAAGACATCCCAATCCGTGAAGAAAGGCTGGGGACAGCAGGAGAAAAATGTAGAATATTGTGGGTGGCCACACCCCGAAGCAAAGCATTGGGAGTTCTTTACATGCCACAAGAGGGGTCACACCTCAAGAGTATGCAGAAACAGAAGACTCAAGGAAGTGAAGGAGTCAGTGGACAGTTGATCGTCAAAATCCTCGGGAAGATGAGTACACACTGTGAAAGCAGAGCTCCCTACTAGAACTGTGGTGTCGAAGAAAGACTTAGGGTATGGAAAGACTAGGGTTGTAGTGTCTAGGGTATCAGTGAAACAGTTACCGAAAAGTATAAACAGCCCACCAGTGTTTGCAGATTTAGAGGTGGAAGGGAAATGTATTAAACGTGAAGTAGACTCTGGGGCAGGAATTAGTGTAATATTAACTGATACAGATGATAAGTAATTTTCTAATAAGCAGATCACGAACTGTGATCTATCACTAAAGTCGGTAACAGGCGAGAAGATGTCTGTGTTAGGGAAAATCCAGGTAGTTGTGGTAATGCCTAATTAAAGATCACATAAGTTATGGTTAGTGGTATGTAATCGTAGGAAAATAACACCACTGTTAGGTAGGAGTTTCTTAGATGCATTAGTACCTAATTGGAGACAAAGTATGGGCTTGGCCGAGGTGATAAAACCGGCATAACTTCAGGAGATAGGGTTCAAGGCAGATGAAGGGCGCCAAGAACACGAGTAATTGGTGGTGCAGGTGAAACAGCAGACAGAAATTGGTGCTATGCATGGTAAGTACCCTAGGGTATTTTCTAACAATGGGGGAGAATCAATAAAAGGATACAAGGCAAACTTAGTGTTAAAAGATGACAGTATGCCAGTGTTTCATGAAGCATATAATGTCCCCTAACAACTGAAGGAAAAGGTCAAATGTCAGCTAGAGGAGATGCTTAAGGCAGGAATCTTAATTCCAGTAAGATATTCCGAATGGGCTTCACCTATAGCATGTGTAACTAAACCATCAGGAGATGTGATAATCTGTGGTGATTTTGGGGTGATCCGGAAACCAGTCTTGAAAATAGATTTATATCCCCTCCCCAAGTTTGATGATGCAATGGTCACATCATCCGGAGGCACTGTGTTTGCAGTATTAGATTTGGAGTCGGCCTATCTACAACTAGAAGTGGGGAGGAATCGAGAAAATGTCTTACCATCAATACAGAATATGGCTTGTATCAATACACACATTTACCTTATGGGGTACCGAGTGTTCCAGGCATTTTTTTAAAATCTATGATGCAAGAATTGCAAAAGGCTTGCCGCTGGTGAGTTGTTATTTAGATGATCTCTTGATTGCTGGTAAGAATACAGCAGAGTGCAAAGAAAATGTTCACCAAGTCTTGATACACGTAAATGATCATAAGTGCAATTTCTTCCAGATCACTGTTGATAACTTATTTCACACAATTGATGCTCAGGGAATCCAACCATCTAACCATAAAATGAGAGCAATTCTAGAGGCCAGGGAGTCAGAGAATGTAAAACAGCTTAGGTATTTTATTGGTATGCTCAACTTTTACCATAGGTTCATTCCTAGTGTGTCAAGTGTGATGGCACTATGTAAGAGCTCACCAAGCAAAATGTGCTGTGGTCCTGGACACAGCATTGTAACGATACCTTTGAGCAATGCAAGGGTCCCTTGTCAAGTAACTGGTTGTTAGTACTCTATAACCCTTAACTACCCATTGCAGTAATGGCAGATGCCAGTCCTTGGGGTGTAGGTGCAACATTGTCTCGTGTGATCGGTGGAGTAGAAAGGCCAGCATAATATACATCTAGCACATTAACACATACCCAGAAAAACTACTCCCAGCTAGATAAAGAGGCTTTAGCCTTGATATTTGCAGTAAAAAAGTTCCACAAGTATTTATATGGTATTCTCATCACTCTAATGTCTGACCATCAGCCGTTGAGATACATCCTAAGTCCACATAAGAGCATTCCTACCTTTGCATTCGCAAGGGTGCAGCGCTGGGCCGTAGCTTACACATTCAAAATAGAGTACCATAAATCCTCGCAAGTACGACCAGCAGATGCCCTTTCTAGGCTCCGCTTGACAGATGAAATAATCGAGAATGTGAGCACCAACTGGTACCACAGGAGTTTCCACTAAGTTACATGCATGTAGAGGATGAAACGAAAAGAGGCCGGGTATTGCAAAGAGCAATCTAGTTCACGAAAAATGGGTGGCCAACACAGGTAACCGACGCTCAGCTAATGCTGTATTTCAAAAGACGCATGGAATTGTACCACTGTACAGAGGGGTCCGCAAACCCGCACTCAGGTCCAGAACTTTGTGCCTGGGTACGCCCAAAATGTACACATCCCAACCAGCAACAGGTACAATGCCTTTTATTCTGTACAAGCCTTCTCGGAAGTTGAATTCCTCGCCCTGGCAAACCCGCATCGGCCACGCGGCCAACACCCCCCACAAATGGGATCAAATGGGAAAATGACCCCGAAAACTGCCCCAAAAAGTAGCAAAAAGCCCGTCAGTGCTCGCCTCGAGCAAGCGCAGCAGACTGCCAAGAAGGCTGCCCCCACTCTCACACATAACTTAGTAGTTAGGGTAGGTTAGGAAAAAAAAAAACAAAAATTCAGGACACCATTGGACCAGAGAGCGACACAGCTAGCTTGTAGGATAGCAAGTGGGTTACACTGATAGGGAATTTAATACGTAGCTTAGCCCGATTGCTTATTGCGCTCTTTAGCCTCCCCTGTGCTGGGGTGCGGGCTGGGCTACGAAATAAGTAGTCAAAGATACAAAAACACGAAAAATTAGCTAACTAATTTTTCAACATAAACATCACCGATTAATAACAGGGAATTAGGAGTCTACAAAACTTGTTAAACAGTTCAATTAATTTAAAAGCCAAGTATACATAACCAGACAATATTCCAATCCACAATTATAAATATTTACAACTGTAAATCCTAATTAGCAGACACTAAAGGTGCCTAGTGGAGGCCTGCTAGGGCCCAACACCAATGGCAGCCTAACACTAAACGCCGCATATTATTTAAACGGGATATAAAGTAGCTTTCAAACAGTAGCAGTAATAAAGAACCAACAAATTAACAACTTAAAAATGATTAAACCAGAAATTATCTAAATACTTTCACAGTAATCGATGAAAAACAGACGCAACACAAGCACAACATCACAGAAACTAGGACTCCAGACAGGCAAACTGCTGCTCGCTTCTGATTGGCCCACACATTTTAGCCCACCAATCGGGGACCAGAAGGGCGACAAAGACAAGCCAGCCATCACGAATAACTACGAGTGACCTTGTTGCGGAAGGGGGAGGGGTACTCTAGGGCCTCACCTGGCCCCGTGTGCGTGTGTGGGTGCGTGGCGCACAGGCCACAAGCGACGGTCACCCATCTTAAGCTTGGCCACGCTCGGGGGTGCTTCGTTCGCCTGGGGGTTGCTCGGGGCCCCACGCCGCCCCTCGGAGCGTGAAGGACGACCAACAGACAACTCATCAACATGGCTGACACCTCGGGAGGACCCACACAAAAACAGCACAACTGAGACTAACACGGACATCGAAAGAACAAACGAGGGTTTTGAGAGACAGAAGAAAAAAGGCAAAATCACAGGACTACTGACGCCAATGTCACAGAGACCTGAACCACTAGCCACAAAAAACAAGTACCATGCACTATCAGACTCAGACAACGAGAGAAAAACAACAGACACCGAGATAGTACAGAAGAAAAAAGACAAGGCAAAGCACAGACAAGACACCAGAAAGAAGAAAAGTACCGAGACAAGAAACAAAACAGCGACAAACAGTCAGCTCCGAGGCAGCTCAAAACAAACAGAGGACGTGACAAAGTAAATGGTACCCATAATCATTGACAAGACAATAGACTACAACAGACTCATTTCCCTGCTGACAGCTGAAATTGGAAAACAGTTTGTGCCATCTTAAAATTTTTACTCTATATTTTCATTTAATATTCATTATATTGTCTGTTAAGACAGAACAAGTTTGTCGGTGAGATTTAATTTTGTCATTCATGTAAAGTGTTTGTTAGTTTTTGGGGAATTTTAAAATTTTATTTTACTTTACTATCCCGGCCATACATGCACACGGCCCACCAAACCAGCCGCTTGCTTGCTGTAGACACAGCGCTCGCTTCTTGCTACACGACTCCAGAGTTGTATTTCAAGCCGAATATAAGATAAGTTTCTGCTGTATTAGCAGCACTCCCACACTCTGTAGCGACGCCGTTCGCTGTACTCTGTACCACCCCCACCCTTGTTCCGTTAGTAAGAAAGTGCTTCGCAAGGTACTTGAACCGTCGGTCGTAACCGGTTTCAACTGTACCTTGTCCGGCCGTTCTGCAACTGCAACAAACAATGTGTTCTATCTCGACAATGGTTGATTTCCGGACCCATGTTTATTGGACATTTGTAGCTTCTTTTGGCCAGTACTTACCATGTGTGAATTATTGACCATCACTTCTGTTACATCCTGTATATGGACATAAACAAAAATGTATATAAGAGATGCAATATGTATGGCACCACTTCAGCGAAAAAAAAAAGAAAACTAAGTCATAATTCCAATTTTCATAAACAATTATTTTAGGTGTGAGACTGTATTGAACAGTAAGCAAAAATTTGCATGTTGTAAAAGTTGTACGTATTTAAAAAAATTTAATTAATTTTAATCTCTCTTCCACTGTTATGCAAAAAAATAAGTGCTTTAGTTTCATGTTATATTTTAGGTTATAGATTAATGAATATAATAAAATAATTACGAAATTTTCTACATGGCATCTGGGAAGAATGAAAAAATTCTTTAAACCGTAATTTTAAGTATATTCAATATTTGTTTTTGTGATATTACAAAATAATGTGTAATTTTAGCTTAAACCGTTGGTGATCAAATTAAACTATAAAATAGGTAAAATATGTGGCACACAGCATTAGTTAAACAGAAGTATGTAAATGAATAACTGTTTTTAAAATATAATGTGAGGAAAGAGTCTTTGTGAACTAAACTACTGTAAAATACATATGTACATATGGTGGATTTAATCTTTGTTCCGGTGTCTTGTGGCTTATTACTATACGTTGTTTACTTATTTTTACATTTACATCTTATGTCACAAGAAAGTAAACCTGAAACTGCTATAAAATATTTTATGTTTAAAAAAACACTTAAAAGATATAAATGTATGTCGTGAATTCTATATCTATTTAAATTCAAACCTTTACGTCTAGATCCAAATAAAATCATAAGTTTGTAATCATGTCACTGTATTTAATGTTATCCAGCCAACTGAGCAAATATTTTATGTAACAAAGTATGACCCTTCACAAATAGTTTTGTACTACTGTGGTATGTTGTTTTAGATCTGAAAAATAGAGACGGAAAATATTGGAAATGCAGCTATAACTGAATTATACTAAAAATTTTGTTTTCAGTTACATATCTGTTGCGACTGAGTCAGCAATATTATTAGGTTATGTATACACACACATATATATGCATGTATATAAAGTTTTAAATGGCACTACCTCGAATCCTGTACACTATTGGGCTTATAGGCAAGTAGGGCGCTTGTAAAAATAGTATTTTATGTTCTATGTTATCTAATTAAGTATATAGTAAAAAGTAACATTAGAAACTTAGTAACATATATATATATATATATATATATGACATTTAGAAAGTAAATATTGTGTAGATAAACTAAGAGTGAAGTTGTGTTCGCGTCGTTGAGCGAGACCATGCCTCACACACGAAATATTCTGTGTTCTACCAGCTGCCAAAACAACAGCGATTCGCGGAAATCGTCAAGAGGGGCATAACAATTTAATTTATACTATAATTTTGTTTTGTTCGCTGATACCCACCATCTATCTCGTATAGCAAAAAAGTTTCTCGCTTACTATAATTTACTCTGCATTTTCCTGTCAAATGTCAACATGGCATTGTTAAAAAAATTTAATAATGTGATAGTAGCAGAAAATTAAACTAATGTACATTATCATTTGCAGCATAGTTCATAAATGCAATATAAAAATTTTGAATATATTTGGTCGAATAGTTTTAGATTTATGATGAGTTTAGTTTGGCATGTTTTTGGGGCGCGCGAGCATACATTGGCTTGCGCTAGCTCCGAAAGACCCAAAATGGCGGACGATTATACACACTCTTTATAGTGCCTTAGGGCCGATTGCAGTCAGCCGAAAAAATTCTCACACTCCACTTACACTTGAGGGAATTCTAGGGAAAATCTGAGTGCACTCACATACATTGCACAATCGTGAATGGAGTATGAGTGTAGATGTTGCCAATCAATGTGAGGGGAAAACAATTCTTTACAAATTACCGCCTTCTAAACAGTCTGTTTGTCTCTGTGTAGTTGGCACCATGTACGTAAATATTGAAGATGTTTGTAAAAACAAATAGCACTGCCTATTGTACTTGTGTATGCAGAGTCCACCACACTGGTGAGTCCTGGAAGGTGTGAAATATTGTAAAAACACACCATTCTTCCTGTCTGCTCAGTAAGACTGACAGAAATTGCCTGACAATGTGACACACTGTCGATGGACTAATTCCCTGCAGAGTCTGAAAATATTAGCAGTGTTAGTAACTTTGAAAGTGTCAGCATATCAGCAGTACCAATTGCCCTTCGTCAGCAGATTGCACTAAGCTCAGGACACAGTAACATTTGCAACTTATAAAATGAAGCACCAGTTTCATTTCAGTTCACTATGGTATATTCATTGTAGGACAGACTTTAAACACATGATGCCATGTAAAACCATTCATCCAATAACACTGTCAACTGTTTCTTCTATTTACATGGTTAGTGCATTTAACACATGGCATTACGCTGTGGTCCAGTTAATTTTTTTCCATAATTGGTGCGAATAACTCAAAACTTTGTTAACTTAATACTTTGAATAATGTCAACACTTAAAGAGTGGTTATAAGATGCACAAATTATTCTATTAAGACATTTTGCAAAATGATGCAAGATTTTGCTTATTTTCATAACAAAATTGGGAAGTAACGGGTTTATTTCTACCAAAAAAATTAGGGACAAATTATGGTATGTTTACAAACTAACAATGTAGGGATTCTTTGTTATGAAAGTTATGCTGTTTGGGGGAAAAAATTAACATTTTAAATGTGTGTTAAACTACCAGATATTTTTTAAAGGCCACAGGTTCCTATGTATGCTTGTTTTGAGAGTTCAATATTTAAATCCTGAAAGAGAGAAGATATCACATAACTGTTACATAGAAATATTGGAAATTGTTTGTACTGTGTCACTAATTTTGTTTTTTAAAACATAAGTTTACATAATTTTTACTAGTTACCGACTTAATTAAACTTTATTGAAATCAATAACTACCCAAAATTATACAAAATTTAAGTTATTAAAAAATTTAGACTACATAGTACATTTCTATGAAATAGTTTTGCGATATCTGCTCCCATTCAAAATTTAAAAATAAAACTTGCTAAAATAGCATTAATAGGGACCTGTGGCCACATGACCCATGTTAATCTACAAATTTGATTATCTACTTCCAATTATTCCATAATGACATTATGTTTCCATCGAAGCTTCACAAGTACCAACTCTAGGCAGCACCACAGTAATTAAATTATTGCATAGAACTTGTTCTCCCATGTGTATTCCTTTTTTTTTACAGCTTCAGTTAACATTAAAATTGGCAATGTGTAAAACTTATCGAGCCTTGAGAATGATTAAAGTTTTAGTATGTGCACAACATTTACAGCAAACCATTTTTATTTTTTATTAATTATATCACCCGCTTCATTCAAATTTCAAACATTGCTTTCAGTGAATATTGGGTTCATCATTTTGTTGGACATAACATGTATGCTGTGACTTGTTGGTGGTGAGGGCAAAGGGGATGAGAGCGTCGCACTTACGCACTGGAGGGTGTCGGCTGCTGCTGGTGACGGTCGTGGGTCTACCGCCTGTGTGGCGAGTCCCATCTGTATCCTCCACGTCGAGATGTATGCTGTTGTGAGGCTGGAAAGTGGCTGGTTGGTAGGATTAGCTCCCGAAGGACCACGAAGTAGCCATGGCCAAATAACATACCCGCTTGAATAGGTTTCAACACAGGTTTATTGCGTTATTATTGGCACACTGTATATCGCATGTACGTGCCTTAAGCGGTCCCCATGTCTATAGTCGGTGGGTGGTTAACACGGTAAACGCTGACACTAGTTACGCGTTGGTGTAATTACGTTGGAAAGATAAACCCCTGGGCGCAAGAGCTTGCAGGGATGGAGGTGGCTATACTCCTGGACGATTAAATTACTGTTACGTTAATAAGATCCTGAAAATACTAGAACGAATCACTATTGCAGCTACATGATACGACAAGATACGGTGATGGTCCAGGAGCCGCGTACACGTGGCCGACCTCCTACACGGCCGAGACAAGACTACCGAGCAATGGCGCACACTCCCGCTAGTAGCTGAGAGCGCCCGCCAAAACTATTCGCGTGGCCGCTTTAAGCATGTTGTGTTGAAGTGGTATACATAAAAAGACACTAAAATTTACATGAGACACAACTGAGCCCTTGTAGATGTTAACCTAATTGGGTTTGCTGAAATTGCATAAATAAACTTACATAGGGAAATTAATTTACTTGTGCCCTCCGCTCCGGTTGGCTTGTTAAGCTGTCTCTCTAAGTCCGAGCTGGCACTGTTTATTATTCTAACACACGTAGAACACTTGGATATAACACATTAATCACTATTCTTATTTTAAGCATAAAAAGTTG
The DNA here is from genome assembly GCA_003012365.1 of Medauroidea extradentata. Lineage (NCBI taxonomy): Eukaryota > Metazoa > Arthropoda > Insecta > Phasmatodea > Phasmatidae > Medauroidea > Medauroidea extradentata. The sequence continues at coordinate 166,618 of PNEQ01096137.1, forward strand.
CCGGCACATTGCACAGTCTTTGTAGTTGTTAGGTTGTCTGTCTGGGCTGCTCTCAGCGGTCCAGCGTCGTTGAACACTTTTGAAGCACTTTACATAATAAATTCGTTTGCCCTAGTTGTGGGTGCTCAATAATTTCCTAAAAATATGGAGACTGCCTCTCCATATTTACTTTGCCCTAGCAACTCCCGCACTGTCTGTTTCAGGCAACATTCGTTCCGGCGTTTATGCACGTAATGCGTAATGCTTGTCGTAACGACCAATGTCCCTTGTTTAGCTGGCGTTGGGGTGTGTTGCGGTGGTGTTACTTGCTTGTTTTACTTTAAATATTGGCACTTTCTTTTGTGTTCGCTTGCTTACCATGTGGCCATATTAACTTGAGCGCTCAGTTGGTCCCATCAGTAACGGGCGCATGTAGGGTGCCTTCCGAAAAAAGTTGAGTCGTTGTGAATGCTGCCCGTGATGCTGGTGTGTGTTGACGAACGGTCGCGATGCATGCGTGGGCTGTTGAGCACACGTCAACTGTTAAGCACAGCAAAGACAGAATTAATATAATTTACAAACACTATTACAATAATGTATACAATATGCACAGAAAGAAAGAGAAAGAGGGGGAAGAACTTAGTTTGAACATATGGAATTACTTGAAGGTACATACATAATAGTGTCCTATCTCCTTGAGGCGTCTACAACTCATGTGTGTAAGACATATCTCAAGATGCATAGCATCTTGAAGACATCTTGAAGAAATCTTCAAGACGTTACAAGAAAAAATAAGGCTTATTCCATCTCCCCCTAGTCCTAAGATGCATAGCATCTCCTTGAGACATCTACCCCATCTCCTTAAGACGTCATCAAGACCAATATAACACATCCTTGAAATATCTTCAAGACATCTTGAAGATGTATACAAGATGGCGCTAGAGATAGAGAGAGAGAGAGTGTGTGTGCAACACATATGACCCCCCTGTGTATAACAGGTTTACCCCCCTCCAACACTTACCACCAACAAAAGTTCCATCAGCAACACATTCCTCCTTCCAGCACACTCACTACTCGAATGAAGAGGGGAGGCGGTCTTTACTAGTATAAAACCCTGTATGTGGGTGAGGGGTGTGTGTACAGGCGAGGGGAACAGGGGAGGCTGTATACAGAGGAGTTGGCGACCCTTTTGGAGGAAATAATGTCTAAATTCCACATGGGTATTGATTGTTATGAGCAAGGAAGGGTATACACCTCCATTTCTCCAACACTATATGTAGATGCTCAAAAGCCATTGCTAATTATTTGGCTGCAATCTCCCGAGGTGAGTACATGTTTCTCTTACACAGTCTACACCATCATCACCGCAATTTGTTTGTTAAATCAAATGTCATGACCAATACACATTCATTCGACATACACTCAAGCATCCATCCATACATACTTTGCTGTAAACTCTGTAGTACAGATCCAAATAATGTATGTAAACAGTTATTAACAACTGATTCATTTTCAAATTCGTAACGCGAAGCATCCTAGTTCGCGACGATGCTCCACAGCTTGTTGTACAGAAAACCCCAATATTCTAGCATGCGGAAAATAGCACCCCGGTAGTATATTGTTACAAGTAACGAAAAAGGTAAAATATAGTATACCCACAAATAGTCACCATGCGAATTCAAAATATACGTTCATTAAAAATATATCTAGTTATGTACATGAGGTAGAAAGCCTCTAACACGACACATCACCACGAGAATATGTACGTCATACACGTCAAATCACTATATTACTTAATGGACAACACAAAAACAGTAGTAACCCGAAGCATACTACTGTTGTAAAAAAAATTAAATTATTAAATATAAAACACTGACACAATACTGCAACAAGCTCTGCACGGATATATCACTCCAAGTAAACTTTACACCTTCATATGCATACTAGATTATTGTAGATAGAAGATAAATACACAACGAGGATTCCAGTTGGGCAAATCTCGCCTTTAGTGTACATCTGAAGCTCTTTTGTTATGAATCTCGGATTTACGTGGAAGTTCCGCGCATTAAATATCGTTTAAACAAGTTAAACTAACGCACATAACTAACATTCGCCACTAGCAGAGTACCCTATAACTCGGGAGCAGCAACACCGGAATAAAGGGTGGACAAAACGAGAGATCCCCGAGAAAACCCACAAATCCGACTACATCGTCCAGCATGCATCCCGAATGCAAAAATCCGGATACCGAACACGCCAGGAATCGAACCCGGATCGCCTTGGTGGGAGGCGAATGGTTTGTCCAGACATCCATCACAACCACACACACACCTAACTCAAACCATGTGAACACCAATACTTGAAATAAATTGCAGAGAATATTAATGTATCATATGGAACCACGTATCAAGTATTTAATTTCGGTATATTAAAAAAAAAGATCACACACATCAGTATAAGACACTCTTAAGTTTAAAAAAAATTATGCTATCGTATATAAAATACGATTTTCACTACTTAAGGTGATCACCTACCCAGACTAACATCCATCATGCCACCTGTACTAAATTATTCGAAAACTATTCAGTGTGCATCTACTTAGCAAATAATAATAATAATAATAATAATATATTGTGTATCCTCATTACTCAGAAGTTCTGCTGAATTGTATGACTTACATTCATGAACCTGGTAAAAAATAAGTCTCGAAAATGCTTGTTTTGCACATGGTTTTTTAGGTACAACAAACTTACTGCAAATTAATTAAAAAACATTGACGCGCACCGCACATCGTCAGATTCAATGTTAGGTAGACTCATTCTTGATTGTATACTGTCATTGGTAAATAAATATTATACTATGATAGGATAACACCCACAACTCAAGACTTCTGCATGAGCACCTTCCAAACACTGCTGTGTGACATGAAGTGAGATCCTATGATGAAACAACAACATAAAATATATATGAGCGAGGGGACCTGGAGTACACCGAGAAAACCTGTTGTTCAACATCGATCCTCCTGCACGCGAAATGTCCATCGTCAACCCAGACGGGAAACGAACCTGGTTCGCCTTTGAGGAAGGCGAGATCTCTAACCACTACGTCAGTTTTAATCTGCAACTTCAAACAGCGTTACTTGCAATTTTTTTAAAAAAATATTTTACTCAAATTGCATATATTGCGAAGGAGTAGCATATAGTTTATACATTAGTTTTTTTAAGATGTAATAAATATAACCTATAAATACTGGGCAAATTAAACCAAATCCGGAAATCATTTATTCATTAAAACAATATTACTTCACCTATGCTACACACACACACACACACACAATGCAGTATTAGTGTTACTTAAGACAAAATAACGTTACTGTATTAAGGTAGCCGCATCCCCAAACAGCTGATCAACATGGAGAGCTTCATCATCCCTTAACAAGAATAATCCAAAACGACTCAACGGGCATGAGGAATATATATGCACGAATAACATGCACTGCACGTTATACACGTGTATGCTATTTTCAGGTGTAAGTTACATCTAATGCAATCATATTTTCAACAACCTAAGTTGCTTTGTTTTATTTATTTGTTTTGCGATCCAGTACATTTGCAAAATCTTTTGAAAGGTATAGCAGTGCAGGATACACCTTTAATGTAATATAACGTCATGAAATGATATTGACACCATTGAACCTCCTATAGAGATGAGTTGGCGAGAAGACAGAACAACAGTTCAGTGACTTCAGTCTAGGGTGAGGCGTGATGTGTCGCTCTTAGCATCCGCAGTACTAGACATCTATCACATCTAGCCAGGCGATCACCTTAAGAAGATGGTCAGTACTATATTACCTGTTAACAATTTCCACACTGCCGAACCTTCCTGTTGCACGCAATAGTGGTGAGAAACAAGGTAAGATGACTTTTTAGCAAGTTAGAGACAACAACGCATAACCATGTAAGGACGCAGGAGAAGAATCGACTCCATCCTTTTCACCAACCCAGCATTCGCTTGGAGCGAATTCGGAAAACCATTGAAAAACTAAAAAAGGAATTTTTTAGTGGGGAATCGAACCTAGTTATAGTCAAACAAGGTTTGACAGCGAAAGTTCTCAACTCGCGAGAAAAGTAAACATATCCTGTGGAATCACCTTAAAGAAAGTACACGCTGATATAATATCGCATATTACATCCATAGCATAGACATCTTTTAGTACTACTACTGCCATTACTATTATTCTTGTCTTACGGACACAGCCTGATTGTCTCTGTTTTCTGCGTTTAAGGTTCAGATACGAAAAAAACAGTAGAAACCACTCTGAACACACCGGCCTAATCTACCATCAACCCTAAGCGAAAGGCTTGCAGGGTTTCCATTGGATTGCTGGAACTATGAGCGAAGCTCATGTAATTCGTTTAATAACAATGTGAACAGTGTATGTGGTGACATAGCTGTGAGAAACGCTTGTTTAAATTTATGTTGGGCGCCTCAGTTTCAGTACGAGTGATTTTTTTGCAAGTACTTACTTTTTTTATTTTATTAATTTTATGTATGATTTATTTAAACGTTGTATGTGACCTCAAAATGCTCTGGACAATCCAGGAACATGTGTAAAAGCGGATAGGAGTCGGAAAGGAAAAACAAACTATCGCGACAACTTGGTGTACTTTCTGAAAAAGCTCCCTGGAAAACTCGAAACCGGGACGGCCAGAGTCGGGGGACCGAACACAAGTCCTCCCGGATGCGAGACAATGAAATGTGTTGTTGATAGGTACACAAGTGAAGCAAATTTTCAACTAAATGCATTTATTTCTAACCTGATGTAGCATAGTTAGAGTACCACACAGACAGCTCTCTCTCCCTCTTAATTCCACTAAAGAAATTCTCGAGACGCGAATGTATAACATCGACAGAATAGAACCGCGATAACACATTAAGTGGTCCATACATACATAAAAAATTTGAGAATTATCAAACATACTTCAACATGGTAAGAAGCTAGCACTCTATCCACTACGAAACCGTATCCACTACCCAACATGCAACGAAATATATATTTCCCTGTTCCTGAATCGCAGTGTATCATAATGTTACAAAGTTATTTTGTAGCTTACACACCATTACTAACTGTAACAAAATGTGCATTGCATTGTCATTCTGTCTCGCTGCTTATTTAAACGTTAGGCATGAAAAACATGTAAGAAACTACCCCGTTCTTGGAGCGTCGTCAGTGCGGGCAGTAAGATGTCTGCGGGTGTGACTAACACGCCCTTATGCATTTTTGGAGACCAGCTAGCTAGGGGGACGGTAAGACACACCCGTCTGCTAGCAGCTGTGAGCAGAGTGATTCACTCGAATCAACTGAGGGTTGATGTAATAAATCTGTCTAAACGGCACGAGCCACAAACCATTAAGAGGACATGTGTCGTTTTAATGGGCAAGCCGCGCCTCCTTATGCGAGCAGCATCTGTGTGAGAGAAGTGTTCCCCACGAGTGCCATCGTTTTGGAAGATCCGCATTGTTGTCCGGAAATAGAAGGAAACGGGGGAGAAGACATTGTTGTTCTGCGACCTTAGTAACGCGCCCGATTGTAAAGTGGTTCGAACATGAGGACCTGAGTGTTGGGGGAGAGGAGTTTTTACAATGATAATATTTTAACTTGCGGAGCAAATATTCGGTGGGAATTACGTTAGTTTTAAGGTGGTGTATTTTCCTTCGCTTTGGATGTTTAATTTACGCATCATGACATTGTTTTTATTGAAATTATTAAACATTTATTATAACCCTATTACACAAAAGCATTTGTATTTTGTGACGTATTTTTATGTTTATTTTTGTGTGGAGAACATGTATTTGTGGTTATAAAATATTTGTCTAGTTGCGTCGTAGCCTTATTATTGGTTAGATATGAATTCATGAGTTTGTCACAATTTCAATACTATGTCGTCCTCAGAAAATCAAGAAAACGTATAAAGGAAAAGCACGCTGAATTGGCTGAATCATGAATTACACAACCTGAAACATCCCAAGAGGAACTGTGGTAGATCACAGAGAATGCAAAATTAAAAGGCAAAGAAACTAAGAAAACTCAAGACACAAAAACTAAGACAGCACAAATAACTAAGACAAGACCTGAAAAACACAAACAGGATGACCCATCAGTGATGTCACAAGCACAAGACTAGGCAAAACAACGGTTTAAATACACAACACAGGAATGTTTCTTAGACTATCTAGTCGCGACGTTTCTGGAGTTGAGGTCTGTTTTCATCTTCAGATGGCCTGAAAATGTTAACTGAAACAGATAAGACTAGGGATTTTTCAAGTTTTATTATTTACTAGCGGTGCATCTGCAGCTTTGATTGCAAGTATTACTCATAGCAGATAATATTAGCTTTAATTGGAAATCTTTGTACACCAGAAAAGTAGTTCAGTCATCAAGTGTTAAAATGGCAAATTTGCTAGTCGAATTAGCTCTGCAGCAGGATACGTATCTATAGCTGGCCACGCGAAAAGCATTCTTAAGTTTGTCCGTGAAGTTAGTCATGAAAATTAATTTTTAGTATAAAATATACATTTCCTGGGCTCATAGAGGTGGTATAATAACACATCTCGGAGAACTGTAGAATGAAACTCCTGTATAATTTATTTGTCACTGGTCATACATTTCTGAATGTCTGCCTTGAAAATTTACGAACCAAGTTTTCTTCTCAATAATTAAATTATCTTATAAAATAAATACTTTGCACTACTATATTTAGGTACTTACATAAGCGTTATTCTGACGTGGACAACACCTCAACATCTCTACTGGTTACAAGAAGTATCGGCTGATAGAAAACAAATTTTATGTCTTTTCACCCCTTAAGGTGTTGAATTTCGAAAAGTCTTGATTTTTCATCTTAAATATTTGTACAAGTATACAATTGAAGTGAAAAGTACAACAATAGCCCAGTCAGTCAAAACTAAATTTATAATTAATTAAAAATCGCCCACAATCCTGTATAGCGCTGAGAGCTCGAATTTTGAAAAATCTTAGAAACAAATTTGCGTCCATTTACCTAATCATAAACCTGAATAACCGAATGTCTCGAATAATTTATCTAAAACACACTCCAGGTCTATTCATCTAGTAAGAGATTGAATTTCGATAAACCTTGAATCTTATTTTAGACTGCTTTACAGGCGTCTCTTTAAGGTGAAAATCGCTACAATAGCCCGCTGGGCTCAAGATCCCGACGATTGATTGAAAACCCATTTCATCACATTTCACCCCTTTTCACATCTTTAGGTAGGGAATTTCGAAAATTCCTTGAATTACTTTTCAGGTACTTGAGTGGGCATCAATCTTGAGCAAAAATCACGTTGCTACATAAAATATCAATGGGGTCGATATATATCGATTGTTGATCAAAAACACGTTTTACCCGTTTTTTACCTCTTTGAGGCTGTATTCGGAAAATATATTTAGATGGTTATTTGGATATTTACATTAAGTATCAATCTCAAGGGAACAGCAGTTCGATATCACGATTGGTTAAATAGATATTGAGGATTCATTAAAAATACTAAGTCATCTGTATGAGTAACCAATTGAAGTAAAATTCATGACAATAGCCAGTTGTGTTTCAGTTATATAGAAAGTTCATAAAAAAACATACTTTCCCGCTTCTCACTGCTGTGGTGTATAAAACAAAGGCGGACCCCTTAAGGTTGTTTTTTGTGGCGAGATGAGAAATTTCATGGTAAAAACAACATTGTGGATTCGATCCCCGGCTCAGAATAATCTAACTTACATTTGTCATGATTTTCCGAAACCTCACTCTTTCTTTCTCTTTCTCTTTCTCTCTCTCTCTCTCTCTCTCTCTCTCTCTCCATCTCGACGAATGTGTAAGGCTAACATCGGTCATGACCGATGGTTCGCACAGCTCCTTACCTTGTTATATGACGTGGTGGAGGCAGCTACGTTTCCTGAAACTATGTTAATATGCTGTCTCAAGTTGTTGAGTAAATATGAAACGTTTAATCCAACTATTTACGTATAATTCCTTCCCGTGGTAGTATAGTTAAGACATACGGGTGAGAGTGATGCACAGGCTAATCATAATACTGTCTGTATGTGTGGGGTTTCAAAATAACGCAGAGTGATTTTGTAGTAATATATTTTTTTCCTCTCAATAGAACATTAAGGTAACTGTTGTGGTGAACATATTTAAATCCTGTAAGGGAATGGCGTGACATAGCACATGCGCGCTTGTGTCTCTCTCTCTAGGCTCAAGTTAATGAAAATATGTGTAGTCATCATGTCGACGGCTCTCCTGTATGGGATACTAAGTGACGGACCTATCATTTTAAGAGGTAGTAATTAAATTAAAATGTGCACTGTACACATATACACATTTTTAAACAGAATCTGCTGCAGGATTTACGTAGCTAACAAAAATGAATGCAATGAAACTTTCATTTTCACTATTTTCGGTTGCTGGAAATAAGATTTACTGGGTAGTATTGAAACCGAAATGAATATACAAACATGTGTATCGTATTGTGAATGATATTCCTATCCCTCATGCGCATTGAGTCATTTTGGATTATTCTTGTAAGTGTTGAAGTTCTCCATTGTGTTCAACGTTTGGGGTTGCTCCTACCTTAATACAATCACGTTATTCTGCATAAAGTAAGACTAGGTACTACTGCATCTCTCTAGCCTTTTTCACCAAGGTGAACTGGGTTCGATTCCCAGCATGGCCGAACTCCAGATCTTCGTATGTGGGATATGCGGTAGAGCAGGACTACTTAATTAAATGTACCTTCGGGCCACTTGCTTCAATTTTATAACTATCAAAAACACTCGGGGGGACCATTAGTAAAATAATGCAGTCAATAATTATAGGCATTGTACGGAATCATTTAATTGAACTTAATGTTAGTCTAACACAAATCATTGTCATACGCAGAGATTACATTGACCTAACTACAAATATTAAGAAATAGTCTTTAAATAACTATAACAAAACATATTCGCTGATTTCTGACATTTTGATGGCGGGGCAGTAGAAATGTCTCTGTGGGCCGCATCTGACCCACGGGTCGCCTATTGAGAAGGCCTGCGGTAGAGTGTGATGTTGAATGGTGGGTTTTCTCGGGGGTCTCCTGCATTTATCAATCCATCCCTTCTTCATTGCATGTCCTCACTTAATGGTTAACGCCAGTGTTTATTCAGACGTTCAGCTAGAATTCTGTTCTCGGATATACTTCCTATAGGTGTTTATTTACAGGTGTGTGTGTGTGTGTATGTGTGAGGAGCGAGAAAGAGAATCTGTAGCGAGCCTAAGTAACTAACAACCGGTGTGCTGTACATGTGTATATATATATATTTTTATAAAGAATTTAAACCAAGATTTTCATATTAAAATATAGGAAAAATGGAGTACAAAAACTGTAAAATTTCGTTTGTGCTTTAGTTTCTGAATTAATTAATAACTGTTGATGCTCTGCATAATGCTCGGTGGGCTTGGTATTCGGAGACCTTGTGTAGCTAATGTATATAATTTATTCGTAGAAATTTTGTTTTAAAGCTAAAGGAAAGCGTTAAGAGATACTCTGTTAGTGTTGTACGTTAGTTATGTACTATAGTTTAACTAGTTTTGTTGATGTAAGTTGAACATGAAACGATATTTCCATACTTTTACGTTGTAGTAGTATGTTCGTGTTTTATATTTTAATAAATTTAATTTATTTTCTACAGTTGGCTGTTGGGGTGTTATTTACAGACAAGTAATTCATTTTATTATTGAATATGCCATGCAAGGTTATATAACATGCTGGTAAAACGAATCAGTTTAGTACATATGATTTCAATGCATGTTTACTTAACATGATATTAGTTAGTTTTATAGAAAGTGTAGCGGTGTAACACTGTTTGAAGTTACAGATTGGTAACTGACAAAATTAGGGTAGCAGTTAGAGCGCTCGCAATTCTCAAAAGCGATCCGGGTTCGTTACCCGTCTGGGTTGATGACGAAGGGGTAAAGTCATAAGTTGCGGGATGGGTATGTCTTAAGACAGGGGAGAGGGTATGCTATAAGGTAGATAAGGGTAGATAGGGTATAGGGGAGGGGGAGGCTTCCCCTACACTGAGAGAATGAAATTGTTCACATAACAAAATATATTTGTTTGAGGAATATGTGTTTTACTGAAACATGCGATGTTTCACTTAAAAACGCCTTGTTTACAAAAAACATACAAATTTTTTTACTGTAACCTGGCAATATGGTTGAACATATTTGTTTCAGTTAAACAATATTTTGTTAGCATTACCAAGTCGCAGTTAGTTGTCTCAGTCTGTATTTGTGGCAATAAACTGAATTTTCACTTGAAACATTCGTTGTTGTTTCTCTCAAACAAATGTAGTTTGGTTAGCGCAAACATATGTGATCAAACATGTCATTCGGTTCTACCAAATATATACTTGTTTCGCCGTATACGTACTTAACATTTGTTTGCGTGAAAGATGTAATATCATTGTTGTGTTAAACAAACAGTTGTTTGTATAATGTGATCAAGATGTCGGACACACTGGCAACTTATTCGTTTTGGTTAGTTATGTTTTTGTTTCATTCAATATATAATTTCGTTAAAATGTGGTTATTAATAATCAACAATGTAACAAACGCAACCCATTAATTTTCTATCGGTTTAATAAACACATACCCAATTTTGTTAACTTTCCCTGATATATCATCATAACCCAACTATTGTTCAACAGTTCTGCTGGGCTAGTGGTTAAGGTAATATACTTAATAATTTAGGTTTTCGGGTTCAAATCCCACCTCTGCCAATAAATTTGACTTTGTACAAAAACATGCAGTACATGATTAGAAACGTGAATAGTATCTCCGAAATAGGAAAATCGGCGAATAATTAATTTATTTTCTATTTAAACAACCGGACAATGGCAGGATTGTTACCTAAAACATTCTTATTGTTTCACACAAACAAATGCAGCTTGGTAAGCACAAACATATTTCACTAAACATATTATTTAGTTCTACCAAATGTATATTTGTTCTGCCATATATAAACGTACCATTTGTTTGAGGGAAACCAATTACATTTTATAGTACCATTTCTTTTTCTCAGTGTAGCATGCGAATATTTATCGCATGCACAATGTTTATTAATTTCTCAAAAGTGCTTGTTTTGTAGGTTTAAATATATTAAACGTGTTTCAGTACTTACAGACAAGTAATTCCTTTTATTAGTGAATATACCATGCAAGGTTATATAACATGCTAGAAAAACAAATCAGTTTAGCACAAATGATTTCAATGCATGTTTACTTGAGATGATAATAGTTAGTTTTATAGAAAATGTAGCAGTTATTTTTTTAAACCTTGCTGGTAGAGCAGTATGTGTGTTCCTAGCTAGCTGGTTAGCTGGCTAGCTAGGCACACGTGATGTAAGATTGGGAGGATTGTTTGTGAGGGGTGACTGTAAAGATTAATCACCGGAAGTCCAATTTATAGAGGGTGTGTGAGACACACACATGTTCACAGAGGGGAGGGTGACAGTTAATATTAACTACAGGAAGTCCAATTAGTGGAGGGGCGTGTCAACTGAACAGTGTGGTGGCTTTCTGTAACACAAACAAGGGGTCCACAGGCATGGTGACAGAAAATACAGCTCTCTCTTTCTAGAACACATGTTCTGAAGGGGAGTCAGAGTGAACATGGGTGCTTGTACATGTAAGTAGGTATGTATGTATGTTCGTGTTCATGTAGGAGGTTCGATGTTGGTTGATAAATATAGATCGGTAGAGTTTCTCGGGAGTATCCAACACTTCTGCAACATTGGAGCTAAGTTCATAATTATGTTATTACTGATTGCAGGTAAGTTAAATTTGCATTTCCATCTTCTCATGTCATGCCTTGGGTAAGCAAATGTAGTCAGACATAAAATCTGTACTTTTAAAGCTGTTTCCAGATATACTCTCTTACTAATATTAGTATTTAGATAATATTTGCTGTGTGTCCATGTCTTTGTTCCCTGTAAACTTTAAGTTAAACATGTTGGAAATATTATATGTCATAAATGTTCGCTACTCCAACTGTTGTGATCTAGACTGATGTGATGTTCAAACACTTGTCTAACTTTCTACTCCTACCACGAATACTAGTGTATAACAGGGTTGTGTTCAGTTGTGGTTTTATGAGTTAGCACCGCGAGAGTATGTCTACAAGTTGACTGAGTATATGGTTGTACTGCGATTACAAGATGTTTGCTATCACAAATGTACATTTCTGTACACTGCGCACCTACATATACACATGAAGTGATTGCTAGCACGAATGTGAGGTGGTAACTGTGTGTATGGTTGTTGGAATTTTATTCAATAATTATGTATATGCAGTATTGTATGGTTGTTGAAATTTTATTTAATAATTATGTATATGTAGTATTGTTTGGTTTGTGAGATAAGCATGGCTTGTGTGTGTGTGTTTCGCAAGCTAATGCATGTATGTAGGTATGAATGTATGTAGGAGACCTATAAAAAATCTAACGAATATTTTATATAATGTAAAGAGGTAATTACAGTAAAGTTGATGATGAGAAATGTGCATGAGAAACACTCACCTCGGAAGACAGCATAGTCCATGTATAGTGGGGATATACACTGTTGACCGAGTAGGGTAGGGGGAGCGTTTTACACTAGTGATTCCTCCAGCCATCCTCAGTCGATCTTCGGAAGTCGAGAGGAGAGGACGTTTTTAGAGGTGAACCTGCAGAGGAGTACAGAGAGGGGTAGGCAGGAGGGGTATGCTAAATCTTGTGTAGTATCAAGTATAGGCTTCCGGGGTAGAGGAGTGGACTATGCTTTAAGGTAGAAGGGGTAGGCTGTAGGTGGTAAGTCATAATGATATGGAGGAAGGGAGTATGCTACAAGGTAATGGGTAGAGGTACAAGGATGGATGGGTGGTACAAGGACATGCTATATGGATGAAGTGGGAATGACATGAGGTAGGGAGGGGTAAGACAGGAGAGAGGCTACAGAGGGGTATGCTATAAGGGTATGATATAAGGACAGGAGAGGCTACAGGCATTGTGCTTTAAGGTATAGGGAGGGGGTAGGAGAGGCTACATTGGGTATGCTATAAGACAGGGATATGCTATAAGGACAGGAGAGGCTACAGGGGGTGGGAGAGGCTGCAGGGGTATTCGTTTAGTGGTATGCTATAAGGGTATGCTATAAGGAGAAGGAAAGTCTACAGAGGGAATGCTATAAGGGTATACTATAAGGATGGAGGAGGCTACATGGGGTATTTATTTAATGGTATGCTATAAGGAAAGACAGAAGTATGCTATAAGGACAGGAGAGGCTACAGGGGGTGTTCTTTTAATGGTATGCTATAAGGGTATGCTATAAGGATGGGAGAGGCTGCAGAGGGTATTCCTTTAATGGTACACTATAAGGGTATGCTATAAGGAGAAGGAGAGGCTGCAGGGGGTATGCTATAAGGGTATGCTATAAGGACAGCAGAGGTTACAGAGTAGGGAGGGGTATACATTTACCCTTCATGGCACTTAAGCACAACTTGTACCAAAAAGGCCCATTCCCCTCATTTCCCCGCACTTCCCATCCCCACCCTCCCAGGGGCGGGGCTTAAGCTCTCAGCCAATCACAGACCTCACGGCACTTAGGTACGATTCGTACCATAAGACCCCAACAACCAATCCCAGCCAACACCACGCCCCTCTAATGACCCTCTAGGCCAATCAGAGCTCTTGCTCCAACCGGGAGAGGGTGCGGCCATGTTAACCATATGAAGGTTAGGCCGGTTTTGCTCCCAGTTGGGTCAGTCCCCGCATGAGGTCCCTACTACCAGACAGTTTCTGAAAAAAAAAATGCAGAAAATTCAGTTATGATGAACCTCCTAACTATTTAATCACCAACTATACAATTAAACTGTGAGATAAAACAAATTATTATTATTAATAATTATTATTATTTTATGGCACTGTGTAGGTATTAAATACACAAAGTTACAAAAAACTCCATAAAGAAAAAACTTTGAGTAGCATAACATACATACCTTGAATTTGTTCATTCGTTTTTCACCACTATATGTCCTATTTAAGACGTAACAATTTTACTCCCATTTTCACTCTTATTTGTCCCTGGAAAATTTATGCTGCATTATGTCATTCGTTCCTTGTATTTTACGTGATGCGTGAAGAAAATTTACATTGTGTCACTTTCCGAGACTCCCATTCTGGCAAAGTATATGAGTAGTGTAGTCCTGCCGATTCTTTTGCAGAAGCAAAGAGCAGGGATCCGGGATTTTTTCAGTAAGTGTCTCGTAATTATTAGTACAGTATATGGTCTACCCACCATCTTGGATCAGTCCGCAGTCTTGGAGCAATCGGTCGCGATTTTTTTTATTTCGGCCGCCATGTTCTTTTTTTAATTACTTATTTCGTTGTCCTCTAGGTAGGGCTACCAGTAGTTACAGATCGTCTCTTAGGTGGCGTTGATTTTTAAGACTTTGGTATTGAGTCTTTTCACCAGGAGAGCTAGTAGCTATACCAATCGTCTTGGCTCCAGTGTTGTCTGCTAGATAGCATTGGTGTTGCATGTACTAATGGTCCAGTCCGTCTCTGTTTCCTAGTTTTACCGCTAGGAGCGCTAGCCCTTAAAGTAGTTTTTTAAATGTACAAGGATACTAACCTTACGAATTCTGATTTCGATCTTCCCAGAACCTACATAATTGTTTCTGTATAGCTCAAATGTTGCTACACCCAAAATAGTATATATTTTTTTACTAAATCCTGTCACCTGGGATCTTTCATCACTCTTGATTGACACCATGATATTTCAGCAACTTTTTGCAAGGCTTAATTAATTTCTACACTAATAAAATTTCTCGTTTTTAGGACCCTTTCCTTCTGTAATGTATCATAGTACACTGCTGGGAATTCGTCTAGTATATTTCATTCTCTTAAGTCATTGAATATATTCCACTCGTGTAGGTCTTAGAATATATACATACATATTTTTTTCTGTATGGTGTTTATAAGCAGTGTAGGTTAGTTCTATTTTACCTCTAGTAATACATGTCTTCTTCTAATTACTGTAATACGTTATTCTTGCTTTGCTTTGTCAGGGCTTGGTAGAATTTATGTTATGGGTAGGCCCTTTATTAAAAATGTTTTAATGCTGAAATCATAACCTTACCTAACCTGACCTCCTGTATGTTACATATCTTACCTTGTCTCCATTCTTTCTTTAACCTAATACTTTATTCCCATGTATGCCAAATAGTATTATTTTTAACCAGCTTTATAAATTTTAAGTATTTTTATCATGTTTTAGTTTTTACACATGCTAGACTTCTTAGGATTTATTTTTGTCCTGTACCTGTTCTGTGAGTTAGATTCTCATGTTTCTTTTATTTATTTCTTAACATTTACGCTGTTACTTTCGTATATATAAATTTCACCTTGAAATGCTTGATAAGATATACATATTTATCGCTTATGTGTAGAAAGAATGTTTAATAATTTCCATTCAACTTTTTCATATGTTATATTTCTGTTCTTTAAATACTTTTCTCTGTCGTATAAGTGTTTTATGTACCTTATCCTCTTATCTTTCTCCCTCCCTCTTACTCTCTCCCTCCCTCTCTCTTACTCTCTCTCCCTCCAAGATATTGCATGTTGGTTTTTCGGCCTTATACCTTGAAAGGCTGTTTTTCGTTTTACATATTTGGTTTGACACATTTTCTTCTGTATTGAACTTTGGTATATGATTTCTAGTATCGCACAGTATCTTTTCGTACTTTGGTTTAAGTATTTTCTTGTCTGCAAGTTATTGTATAGGTATTTTAATTTGATTTTTGTCCATATCTACAACTTTGAAATACTGTTTATGTTAAACTTCCATTTGAAGTTTTTGTAAGCAATTAAAAACCTTAAGATTTTCCGTAGGCACTGGAACTACTTTTAACTTGGTGGCAGGACTCATAACTATTAGTTTAGGCCCTCCAAAATTTTTTTTATCTTTATGTTATGTGTACATACATTTTAAATTAAATGTAACTTATTTTTTGTTGTGTTTGGCCTGTGGTTTTTCAGTTATACATTTTTTATACTACCATACACCGACCTTATAATAGGCCTGGCAAATATCAATATCATTGTACCAGAATCTGGAGTATTTTGTACCAGTCAACACACATGTACACTCATAAGCTTCAAGAAATGTTATTACAATCTATTACACACAAAGTCCTCGCAGCAGAAGCGTTGCTTACAACACAGCTAAGGATGATGCTATTATACTCGATGGTGACCCAAGTTTAGACGAAGTGCTGGTCAACACAGCTGAAGAGGCAGCGAACATGGGCAAACAGCCCATCGTCATGGTCTAAGTTGGGACGAACATTGAAGAAACAGTGACGAACATTGACGAAGAGGTGACGAACGTTAATGAAGTGGTGAAGAACATTGACGAAGTGGTGAAGAACATTGACGAAGTGGTGAAGAACATTGACGAAGTGGTGAAGAACAGGGACGATCGGATTATCAATGTCGTCGAAATGGTAACGAACATTTACGAAGTGGTGACGAACATTGACGGAGTTGAAGAATGTTTACGAAGTGGTGACGATCATTAACGAAGTGTTGACGAATGTTGACGAAGTGGCGACGAACACTGACGAGGTAGTTACGAACACTGACGAAATGGTGACGAATGTTGACGAAGTGGTGACGAATGTTGATGGAGTGGTGACGAATATTGACGAAGAAGTGACGAATGTTGACGAAGTTGTGACGAATGTTGACGAAATGGCGACGAAGATTGACGAAGTGGTGACGAACAGTGACGAAGTGGTGGCGAACAGGGACGATCGGATCATCAATGTGGTCGAAGTGGTGACGAACATTGACGAAGTGGTGACGAACATTGACGAAGAAGTGAAGAATGTTGACGAAAAGGTGACGAACGTTAACGAATTGGTGACGAATGTTGACAAAGTGGTGACGAGCATTGACTTTCGTTTGTATCCAGAAGTTATATTTTCAAATATCATTCCAGTTATTATATTTTTACATGTCTTTTTATGGAAGTGAAATTTTTACCGCTTCTGAAAGGCTGCTAAGAAGCATTTATATCGTGTGAGATATTTTGGAAATGCCATCATGTTACTGTTTTGAATGTTATTTTACTCTTTTATTTACATAAGTAAATTAATAGCGAACATGTTACAATGGTAAATGAAAAAAATTGTAAGAGTGATGTAACACCATCTAAATTTCCTCACTGTTACTTCTTTTCCTTTAATAATTTCCTTAGTTAGTTTCTAGGCCAAACTTCCTCATCCCCCCTCCCCATTCATCACCCCATACAACATGACCAACCTGCTGTCTCTCAATGGTTTCCATCCCAATTCCTTCATCATCATGCTAGGCCTATAGTTCCTCTCCTCTTCACCAGTCTGACCCTGCCTTATCCATTTATTCATCACCCACCTCGCTGTCCTTCCCTGCACCTCCACGTACAGATCTCACTCTACAGCAGCACATTCCAATACTGGACGAACCATCGTGCAATATGCCTTTTCTCTTTCCCTTCACCACACTACTAACCCCCTTCAACGCCCTCCTGAGCAGTTCTAATTCCCTTCTTAACCACTCTGTCCACCTGATTTGTCTACCTCAGATCCGCCTGAATCACAACTCCTAGATACTTATATTCTGTGGCTTCCTCTATCTCCTGCCCATCCCATCTGTATACCGCTCTACTTACCACTCTCTTCGCAGTAAGCATCACCGATTTGGTTTTACGCACATTTATCTCCATTGTTCTCCACTGTCCAAGACCATAACCTATCAATATCCTCCTGCAAGTTGATTCCCCCGCCCACACAATACACATATATTGTACGTAAATTATGAGTTTCTTATGGGCATTCATTGCGTATATTATTTGTACATACAATGTTAAAATTAGGTGCAAAAATGGTTTAAGTGTCGCACCACTGAACGTAAGCAGAACATATATTATATACGTAATGTCTACATGAATAATGTAAAGCTATTTAGCTATCCAATGTATGCATATTATACATATATTTGCAACTGTTCATGATACAGGTCATTTTCATTTATGATATATGTATAATAGGTATTTCAAATATAATTGCACATAAAACCAGCTTTTGGCTACTGTGTATACGTATATTATATGTTGTGTGGGTGTATATAGTACACAGTCTTTTGCAAACAGTCTTATTTTACCTTTAATCGTGAATCTCATGTCATTCACCATTGTAGTGAATAGCAAGGCCCCAACACACTTCCCTGCGGCACTCCTGAGGTAACCTCTCCTTCCTCTTATATTACCTCCCCCACTTTCACTGTATGACTTAGTCCCCTGAGAAAATGCTTAATCCAGTCAACCACCAGCTTGTCATTCAGCAGTCTTTCCACTTTTCTGATCAGTATTCCATAATGAACCTTGTCAAAGATCTTCTCGAAGTGTATGAAGAATGCATCCACCTGCTTCCCCCCCATCGACTGTCTGAACAAGATCCTCCAACAAACTTTTACTTCAAAGCGCTTTTCATTAGCAATATTCTCCAGTCAGGTTTATTTAGCAATTTAATATTGTGGAATCTAAAAAATAAAAACTTTTCATTTCTCGACTGAGAGTCTGCCCTCCCCTCATTTACCGACTTACCGCGCTTTACATTTGAGACTAGTGCAGGCCTATCCTTTCAACACCCCAACTCCCCATAGTAATCACCCTGCCATCATATGTTACAGTTGTTAGATAGTTATCAGGTGAATTCAGCTGTATTGGAAAATGTGTAGCATGCTACAATTTGTATTTGTGGTTTTGTATTGATAGGTACAATGTTATTATAGAAACTTCAGCCTTCATAATAAGAATAAAATTACTGCAATAAGTTGTCGAAAGTAAATTATCCATCTGCATAGCCTAAATGTCATTCTGAAAGGTATTCATAGGGGAAAGGTACTAGGAATGCCGGCATTTTTTCAAGATTTATTATTTTAATTCTTTTACTTTGACCAGAAGATTTCTAAAACTTTATGAGAATATGAGAGGAACAGTTTATGAAAATAGCAGGTAGAAGAACTGTAAAATTGTACACTGTAGTGGATTTCTTCAGCGACTAAGGAAATGTGATTTTTGGTGTGAAAATGCTTCTGAGTCAGACCATATGTGACTGATGGTATAGCGCCCCAAAAAAAGTTTTGGCGGAGATACTGCAAATTCACATATGAAAGGTCATTTGGGTAAATTTTATGCAGTTGAAGAATGAACACTGTCCCATTGTTTCAGTAAGTGTGTAAATGTTTAATGTAACACAAACTACTATTTGCCAAATAATGTGACTAGTGGCTAACCTATTTTGCTTGCGAGGACAATAATTTTTTAGTTTAGTTCATTGCACCTGTCGTATCTTTGAGTACAATTTTGTGCAAAGAGATACAAGTCATGATATACGATAACGTCAATATAAAAATAAACAATGTAGGGCTCATTCATTACCCTACGTGGATTTTTTTTTGGGAGAGTAAGTAAATGTTTATTCACTGAAACTTTCAGGGTTAAGACTGAGAGTATTTTACTTGGTAAACATAATAACCACAAAACTTACTGGTTACTAACGAAACATACATTGGGACAGTAGTAGGTAATTATTACTGTCACTTTATTATTATGTGTCTATGACAAAGACCTCACAGTATTTTAACTCATTATTGGTTGTGCAATGAGCATCTTGCTCTACTTTTTAAATACTGTTTTTTATGCTGGATAGGTATGTTCTTTCTACTGACTTTTGGATCTCTTTGGTTAGTTGTAAGGAGGTTGACCGGACGTAACTATTACTTACCCTTGGGTTAATACATGTTATACAGACTTGTATGTTGTGTGAGCATTTCACTCATAGCACAACTATTCATGTCAGCATCAGTAGACTTACTGAGTGCTGTTATTAGTTGTGGAATATAAATAAATATTGTATATATATATATAAGTTGCTTGCAATTTTAAATAAATGCACTCTAGTACTTTATTAAAATAAATATTGGGAAGAAAATTGCCCCCTAAAAAATTCTATTCCACAACTAAGCACAGCACTTTGTAAGTATTCTTACGCAACAGGTTGCGTTATGAGCAAAATGCTCAAACAATGTACATGCCTGCAAACCATGTCTTACCTAAAGAGTAAGAATCAATTACATCCGGTCAGCCACTAGTTACTAAACATGCAAGGTTCAAAATCAGCTAAAAGAACACACCTATCCAGCAATTAAAAAAAAAACTGACAATAGTTGGGAGGGTGAGCTCATAGTGTGACCAATAATTTAGAAGCAGTGTTTGTGGAGTATGCCTAATGCTTTTCTACTAGTTTCAAGAAAGTAACTATAGTACGCTCAATAAATCAACTTCAGAGTTACAGTCGTTATGCATTATGTCTCACGAACACCAGGGTTTATGATTATTATGATTATTTAATTTAAAGTATTTTCCAATATAAGACATGATATTTTTAAAAATAAACCATTATATCTCTGCACAAGTATATGCCGATAAACGAGCCTGCCAGCAAGCCAAATTGGTTATGCGATGCATAGGTTAGGGGTTTTTTTGGCAAAGTTTGATCTACATTTTACACTTGCTGAAACGATACAAAAAACAGTATTCATACCTTAGCTGCACACGATTTATCCATTATGTTTACATTCACGGACAACACAACTATTACTTATTTTTTGTGTAGGTACATTAATTGCACACTGCCTGACTCTGAGGCATTTTCACACTTGTAATTAAATTTCCTTTCGTTGCCGAAGAAATCCACAAAAGTACCATGTTTCTTCCCGTCATTTTCAAAAACTATAACCCTCCAACGACTTTACATCATCTGATAAAATAAGATGAAACTCTGAAACAAAATCAGGATAGCAAATTTTCTTGTTTCAACAACAACACAGTTATTTCTCTACCGGAATTGATATTCCGCCACCTACTTGGCTGGCGGATTAATTTAGACACTTCGGGCCTACATTCCGATCGTAATTCCGGTATCGAGTGTTCAAAAATTGCACTTTTAGATTCCGCTAGCGGAATGGCACCATTTCTCTAGTGAAATTATTCCGACAGTTTAAAAAATTGGGCCCCAGAGCGAGAGGGAAAGAGAGGAAAGACAGAATGAGAGAAAGAGAGAGACCGAAAAGGATGAATCTTGGGGAGGGGGGCTGAGTTACGACAGAATCTTCACCGAGGGGACTGGATATGGCTAGACAGTGTGTGCTGAAGGGCTATCGAATGCCGCGCTAAAATCCCAAATTATTTGTCATATAGCTTTTTTTTGTTTTGTCACCACCAATAATTTAAAATAGTTTATTTTCTTTGTCATTAGGTCCTACAATTTGCTTCCTAATTTAGAACCATTCAATATATTAAACACAAACTAATAATTAAAAAATATCCCTTTTCCAACAAAAAAAAAAGAAGACTTTTTAGAATTGGTTGATAAATGATGGAATCCTGAGGTAACAAACAAAAAAAATGACAACCGAATTGAGAACTTCCTCATTTTTTTTATTAAGTCGGTTAAACATATGCTAAGTATTGAGGTTTAATAAAATTTTTTGCACCCCTGATCAAATATGAAATGATGGTTACTGACCGTAAAAAATGAATAGAACTGCTAAAACCACTACAGGCTCTTCACACTAAAGCGAGCACTTCGGACAAATGTGTCCAGAATAATAATTGTATTAGCTTATCGTGGTGGCCTCATACGTTAACCTCTGATTTAAGTGAAATCTATACACCGTGTTTGTTACCTGAATAGCAGTGTTTGTAATAACAAACTAAATAAATATACAAATTACCTGAACGTAGAAACATAATCACGATTTTAAAAATTTCTCACTTTACCATGAATATCCTATGAAAGTAACAATCCATATGACGAGTTGCAGCCTAGAACAGGTTAACACAACCAAGCAAGAGCTTTCGTTGGGAGTCCGTCAGCTCTGAATAAGAACGTGAAATGAAACATTATGTTTCTACAGCCTATAGGTAAAATAAACATTTTTAAATGGCTACTGGAGCAAACTTGAGATATTTGTTCTCACCGCTGCCTTTCTTTCTGCCTACCTACATGGGTGAGATGACACAAGTGTGCAAGAACGACAAAATGAAAACAGTGAACGGAAATTATGTTCCAGGAGAAAACCCCAATTTCAACTCTCTTCGCATCTAAGAACCACATATAAATACCCATAAAATCTGGGGATGGGTGAACATTCTAGAAAATCGTAAAACACTTTTTTTCATACCGAGAGGACGTAGATTCATTCAGGAATATTTTCTGCTCTCTTAGCGGCAGATGTCAATAGAACCTACTTCGTATATTGCCTGTGTTGACTGCTTTGTGTTTACAACTCTAAAAATGTAATCACTAACAACATTATTGAGATAGAAAATTAATATGACAACTATTTTTTTTCTAAATGATGTGGTAAATGAAATATAACCTACAAATAATGACGGAACAGATACTAACATTTTAGAAAAAAGTGTGTCCAATTGAACATAAACAGTGTGAATATAATGGCGCAAACTACACATGTGAATCTATAATCAATTCTTTGAAATCTAAAAATTCTTCTTAATATGATGAGTTAAGGCGGCTGCCTGGCTAGCGCTCGAACTGCGAGCAGTGTGTTTGGAGTTACTGTTTCTCAGAGCCCAGTAAACGTGCGTCCACAACGCTTATCTACTAAAAGAAAACACACTCCATACTACTTGTGAATGTGACTTTCAAACAACACAATCATTGAAAGCATTATTTTAAAGTTCTCAAACTTGGCTAAAATCGACTTTTTCACGCGGTTGTTTCTTAAGATACATGTAACGGATTTGTTTAAAATTGAGGTCTATAAGTTCATTGGACTTTGCTGCAGTGACGCGTTTGATAAAATTACACGGTCAATGTGCGCACGTTTACGACTTTGGCCATAGAGGCGATATCACAATACTAGTGCCGGCCGACGTCGCTCGTAGCACCACGCTGATTTTCGCCTCTCTCACACAGACATACCCTTCACCAGGTGGCTGCCGTAAGTAGTAAACTCATAAAATTTTATGGCAGAGACCTTAGTATACCTAAGTTTAATATGTAACAAAATTATAGAGCACTGTAATCGGGGCCGCACCACAACGTAGAAATACTATAACGCCGAACGTACAATAACGCCGAATACCACTACGCCGAAAGCCAGATTGACCACAATGCCGAAGGCTAGAAAAGTGCTGTTTACCACAACGCCGAATGATCACAACGCCGAAATACCACAACGCCGAAATACCATAACGCCGAAAACTCTCTCTGCAGGAATGCCACAAGAACTAACTTAAAATAACTAAATGGTGTTCTCTGTAGAACTGATATGTACCTTAACGCCGAAATACCACAGCGCAGAATACCACAACGCCGAAGGCAGATTTTACCACAACGCCGAAGGCAGAATTGACCATAAAGCCGAAACGAGAATTGACCACAACGCCGAAACGAGAATTGACCACAACGCCGAAAACTAAGCATGTTGCCTACCAGCCAGGCATTAAATTGCTGTACTTAAAATTAATATTTGCCCCTTAGAGTTGCAGGTTTTCACGTAAGCACGATTTCTTTCTGTGGAGACTGAGTATCCGCAATGCAATAACATGTACGGCAAGTTTTGTATTTTGTATCCACGGAACCAAATTCTGTTTCTTATCGTCTTGTGTCTTATTTAAATGATGTCATATGAGTAGCTATTAACACACATATTTGTTTTTATTCAATAAGTAGGATAGCGTTTCAAGACATTACATGAAAGTATAAACAAGTTGTAAATATAACATTGTGTTAAGTAGCTTCGCACAAATATTACAAGTCATCGTTTCAATTTCCTAAAATCTTCGGTACTCTGAAAACGGTGTTACAATTATAGCCTACAGTATTCCAAAATAGGTTCCGCAAATTTACTTTGTCATATTTTCATTGAACGCTAAGGGGTAATACTGTACTATGATTGTGAAAATCTGATGATGATTCTGATGGGAACCGGCAAACTTTTACCACTAGACCACAGTGAACAAATGTTAAGAATATGTGCGCTACTTGTTTTACATGGTATTAAAATAACCTTTTATGTCAATTATTTGATGTTACTGAATTTCGTTCATCGAATTCTATCTAAAACAATATCCAACTAAGGGATCAAGAAATTACTTGAATCTCAGTATACCCATCATATTGTAACCCCTGATTACTGATTTAATAATGTTAATGAAACTCGGATATCTTGATCATCCGAAACCTTAGACTCTCCCCTTCTTATCTTCCCCAACCTTATCAGAAAAAAGCGCAAATTTCACTTTACTTACTTAATTTGAACCCCACTTTCTCTTCGTCACTTTTACCTGAAAATATTACAACTTAATTCACCAGCACCTACATGTACCCGAATGTTTAAAGCCATCAAGAAATTTTCACAATCCAAAAACTTAATTTTTTTACATGTTTTAGGTAATGTAATTGGGCTTTACGTCTTGTAGACAGCGAGGTCATTAGAGACGGTCATACACAACTTGGTACAATGACAGCAGCTGGGAGAAGAGTCGGCCATGGCCTTTGTTAAATAACCATCCCAGCATTCACCTGGAGCGATTTAGGGAAACCATGGATAACCGAAATCAGAATGGCCGGAGCCGGGAACTAACCCGGGTCCTCTCAAATGCGAATTCAACCTGTTACCGTTGGGCCACCTCACTCGGTACATGTCTCGGGCTTCTGGGTTAAGGTACGCAGAAAACGGCTGCGAAAGCCTTCAATCGCATTAATACTTCATTTATAATCAGCTCTGCACCTAAACCGCCATTAATTTTAATTACAAATGAATAATCAGTAAACTGTGTAGAATATTTAAAACATGTGAACGAATAAAGAAGGGCGTTATTATTTTATTTTAAAAATGGTGATGTGATGTTAAGTTACTTCGGGATTCGTAAATGTCGTGCGTTTTGTTAGTTTCACTCTTAGGGATAGGTTTTATGAGAAGTTGTCATGATGCGTTGGAACTGTGGACTTCATGGTGCTGGGTAAGTTTTCTGTGTTTTGTAGTAATATATGTCTCTAATTTCTCGGTACTTCAGTTGGTCTTGATGCAAAGTGGGAGACCAGTTGCGGTTTAGTAAAGGTTCTATTATTTTAAGTGGTTTAAATTTGCCCCAAAAAAACTTTTGATTGAGTACCTAGTCTACATCACAGGAAAGTTGAAATGTTGCATTGAAAAACAATAGATAAACTAATAATTTATTTATGTCTTGCATTTACTAACATAGTTTGATTTTCTAAATAAAAAAATTGAAAATGTTAATGAAAGTTGCTGTTGTATACACACATATTTTGTAATGATCATATAACACATATTTATGCTGCTTACACAATACAGTATATTTTCTTTTTGTTCTGTAAATAACAGTGAGTATGTACGAGACAGTGCTAACCCTTCACCGCCTAATAAAAAGAAACAGTGGCGGGCGTAATGCGTAGCTAGGTAAGACACGTTCTTTGCGATATCTGTATACAACTCTTTAGGGATACATCAAACCAAAGAACTACGAGGTCAATTGAGCTGGAAAACGTAACTACTAATCGTTTACAGGAGACAATGAAAGAATTCTCCTGTAAAATAACGTCGAAAGCCGCTTATGTCTTTCATCTCCAAGAACTTGAATTATTCCATTTTTTCAAAATGTACAGTTGGCATAGGACACCACTTCACTTACTACACGTTCACGCTTTCCCGCGTCAAAGTAAACATATCCAGAGGAGTGCCAAGCGTTTCTTTACACACACGCACGCACACGGATTTATAAAATAATACTTATTTGGATTTACATTGTTTCATGAAAGTGTAGAACTTATTTTTAATCTTAGAGATCGACTTCGGTTAACTATTGAAAATGTATACTAAGATTTACAAATTTAATAACAAAAAAACGGGTTGCTTTCTTATTTCCTAGAGTTACAAAATGACTGCACTACAGTAATACATCACAAATACTAAGAACCGTGTCGAAAAATTATAATTTCATAGTTTCAATAACTTATTATTTTTTACCTAGAGTTTCATGATTACATTCAAGAAATATACACATATACATAGTTTATAAGCAAGAAAATACGGAATCATGTAACAAACATAGGACTTCAATAAGAAAAGCTAATTTTAATGTCTTCCCAAAAGTTAAATAATAGTTTCCAAATAAATTAAAAGTGCGCGAGGTATTACAAATTATACACAGAACTGGCACATTATTGTCAAACCATCAGCTCTTATAAGCTCCGGAAGAAAATTCGTATTTAGCTTTAAAACTTTGTATTTTAATTCCTGGAAGACAGGCAACCCGCTTTACATTCGGTGTTGTGGTCAATTCTGTTTTCGGCGTTGTAGTCATTTCTGGTTTCGGCGTTGCGGTCATTTCTGGTTTCGGCGTTGTGGTCAATTCTGTTTTCGGCGTTGCGGTTATTTCTGGTTTCGGCGTTGCGGTCATTTCTGGTTTCGGCGTTGTGTTCATTTATGGTTTCGGCGCAGTGGTATTCGGCGTTATGGTATTTCTGCGTTGTGGTACAGTTCAAAATAAGGTCAGCACATTTAGTGACTTAATGTAAATTTGTTCTTGTGGTACTACTGTATAGTGATTTTTCGACGTTATGGTATTTCGGCGTTGTGGTCATTCGGCATTTGGTAAACAGCACTTTGCTAGCCTTCGGCTTTATGGTCAAACTGGCTTTCGGCGTAATGGTATTCGGTGTTATTGTACGTTTGGCGTTATGGTATTTCTGCGTTGTGGTAACGACCCATTGTAATCTTTACTGACAGCCTAAACCTTGCAGTAACTATCCCTACTTCAGAAACGGAACTAGATATAAAATAACAAATATAAACCTACAGCCCCATTAAATACCTTTTTAAAGGCAACTGAAAAACTTATTTACAAAGATGGTATGATTATATAACAAAGTATAAAATATCACTTTCACATTTCGCATTCCAACATGATTATTCAATTGAATTTTTTTCAGTCAACTAATACTATTTTAGAAGCGTTAAATAACAATCAACAGGTGGTTGGTGTGCTCTAGGATTTGGAAATTGCGTTTGATTGTGTAAACTATAATATTTTACTAACAAAAATTGCATTATTATGGAATAAGGGATAATTTCCAAAAGCTTTTTATGTACTATCTCAGTAAAAGAACACAGGTGATACATCTAAAAAATAAAGACAGCACGGAGTCCGTTTCTGAAGTTGTAAAAATAAAAAAATGGGCACTTCAGGGATCGGTTTTGGGTCATCTTTTGTTTTTAATTTGTAGAAATGGCCTTCAAATCTCATCTATGGGCAAGGCACTATTAAAATGTTTACTGATAATACATGGTTTTTGATGAGTCATAAAACAGATGATCAGTTAATAGTCAAAATCAAGGAGATTGATTGAAAATTATCTATTTGGGTTTATCCAATAAATGGTAGAAAATTTTGATAAATCCAATTTTCCCAGGTTTTTTTTAAACGGGAAACTTAGGTATAGCAAACACCTACGTGATCAAAAATTAAAAAAATAAAAATAAACTCAAGCACCGTTTATTCTACCGCAAATTAATTTTTTTCCGACTGCTGAGTTCACCGGTTTTCGCTGCTTCATTGCTGCACTCAGAGTAGCCAACTTGATAATACCACAGTTCCCGTTAGTATGAAAGCATTTCTCAATCTAACAACAATCGGAACTAAACGTATAAACGACCGTGTACCTACGGCTATAGTATACCAGCATATATTTTTAATCTCAAGGAAATATGTAATGTTACACTGGCTACCAACACAATTCCTTTATTTGTACTTTGTGAGGATTGGCTCCTTATAAAAACGGAAATTTTCCATAAAATTACATATCGAGTTGTAAAAATTCATTACGCAAATGTCCGTACTTTTACGGATTTTGTTCCCGTATATTCACTGTGTGTTTCTGTAATAATTCCGTTATAACACGGAAATTTTTAATAGAGACAAAAATAATATTTAATATTACCAAAACCAAGTCGCTGACAGAAACAGGTTGGTGAAGACGAAGGGAACTTTGGCTCATCGATGTATTACAGGGCAGGAAATTGGCACTATGAACCATTATGCAAATAAAATTGCAACAGTTAATTAATATTATCAAGTCATGGAAAAGCAAAACAAAGTCGCTTACAAAATTACGAAGTGACCTAAAGAAAATAAGAATTACAGAACAGGAAATTGCCAGTATGAATCATTATACAAATAAAATTACAACAGCAAAATTTGAACGCCCATTCCAGAGAACTGCAAAAAAGCAATGGTCAGAAGGACGAACAGACACACAGTGAACGCATTAAGAGATTTTTGGATAAAACGTCGCAGTAAATAAAAGTTAAATCAAGTTTCAAGTTAAAACGCTCTCCTATAGAGGAACAAAAATAATAATGATAATATTGATGATGATAATGGGGTAAATCACATTTTTTTATTTTTTAAGCAGTTAAATTATAGTTTGGAACCCAAACTGTACGAATGTTTTTCAGAAAAATGCATCTACCTAACTAGAGGATATTTGGCTTGACAAAAAAGAGTAGTCCAATTCTGAGGGCTGAATAAGTTCACAGCCGCACAATGTCACATGGCGCCGTCATGCAAAAAGTAGACTACTGAGAATATTATTTTTAACAATGTAGTAAGGAACAATTGGTTTTAAAGAAATAATTTGATTTTTTTATTGGAGGAATGTCTGTTGCAAAATTAATCGCAGATGCTTACGAAAATGTACATATTCTGTGTGTTAGTGCCAGAAGTAAAATCAGTGTTACGGTATAATTTTTTACATGAAACAATATTGAGAGCATGCTCAGTAGTTTATTTAGAAGTAGTAAAATAAACTTCATCACAGGTACAATGAAGTGCAATAAATATATTATTTACTATTCTATACTAAGACATAAGCCACAAACAGATAACTTAATAGCAGAGTAACTTAACTCACAAATTTACTACCAAATTGAATAACTGAGGCGATCAAGTACAATACCTTTATTATTACATTTAAGGAATTCCTGAAGATTGTTTTCGGTTCCTTACATTGTGTATATATGTGGCCTTAAGATAAAAAATACTGTTTATAATATAAAATCATGCAATTTTAACTTAAAAGTTGATAGCAATGTTTAAATAGGCCTATAGGCCGAAAGATTGTCTACAACTCAGTGTAACTTAATATTTCGAATAAACATACAGTACGAATAGTCACTGAGCAAAAAAATTAGCATAAACGTAAAAAAAAGGGAAAAGTACTTTATATCAGTTATCGTAAATTTTTTATCGCTAGCTATTTGTAAAGTAGATAGCAACCCACATGTTTTTTTTTTTTTACGTTAAAGGTAATAATTTGGTCAATGTCTTCATTCTTATTTCAAGGATACCCGAAAAATATATTTGATTGTACTGTGGGACATCCTACCTTTGTTGAACAAAATTTTTATATTTAAATATTGTTTTCAACTTCTTATTTCACATTATTACAAAAAGCGGTTTTTAATGTTTTAAAACTATAATTTAATTTTATTTCTTTTAGTCTGAACT
Source organism: Medauroidea extradentata (assembly GCA_003012365.1). Classification (NCBI taxonomy): domain Eukaryota; kingdom Metazoa; phylum Arthropoda; class Insecta; order Phasmatodea; family Phasmatidae; genus Medauroidea; species Medauroidea extradentata. The sequence goes on from PNEQ01096137.1 coordinate 196,358, forward strand.
GAAAATGGATAACAGAAGTAACGATTTATTTCGAAATGGTTTGTTTATAGATTATGACTTTAAAATAATTTTTCTGTCATAACCGGAACAATTTTTTTTTTAAATAATATGTGAGTATACTAGGTCACAGCTATAAAATTATTATGTTGTAATCGATTTTTTAATACTTGAGCACTTTATTATGTTATTCAGACGTCAGAAAATGGGTGACAATTTAATTTAAGAATTGCGTTACATTTATACATATAGGTGAAGCTAGTAAAAAGCGTGTTAAAAAGAGAAGTAGATTTGCGCTATCTCATATGTACGTAAACGCAAATGAATGAAATCGCTATTAATGTATCGTAACGCTATGAAATATTTACTAGGTCGCATTGATTTTGAGTTCATTTGGCAGTATTTGTTAACAAAGTAAGAATGAGCGCTACACTTCTGTGGAGAGTTGTCTTTAGTCTGTTGTGTTGAAGGAATGAAAGTCGGATGCTCGGTCATTGACCTGTTGCATGACCATGAAGCAACGGTAATACAAGGGCAGTAGCAGACGGTTCCTTTCCTCTTTCAAATCCTGTCAACGACACGAAGTAACACACAAGTGTAAACTAAACCAGAATATTACTGACTGGGTTCGAATTTTGGAATTTCTGACAAAAAATTAGTGGATATCGGGAAGTTTTGATGCCTAATAGATGACTAACAATGAACTATGTAGCCAAGATCATGATTTAGTTTAAATAGTGGCAAAAAAAAATAGCTATCCAATGGATTATAACCAGTTCTTCATCTTAATTAAACAATTAAGAATTCAACAGCGTGAAGTAACGCACCATACTTACTTAAATTATTTCTTAGTATTCTAAAGCTACTACTTACTAGCTCTTGAAATATTTACACATATGAATTTGCTACATTTAATTAAAATTTTCCCAAGAACAAACTATGACATTAAAATTTCGCTGTAAAGTACACACAGTGAAGCATGGTTTATGTATGATACTCGTCATCTTTTCTAATTTATACACTGGTTTGAGAGTTGTAACGTTATTTGCCAATGATAATAATCTAAAATTCAGAAATATATTATACATAATTCCGAAAACTTTGGTGTAAAATTATTTACGGAACTGTCAGAAAAGGTATTTAATACATATGATTACGAGTAATTAGTAAATATGCGAACGCAGAAGTAGAAGTTTTGATTTCAAGACAGATCATTATATTATTATCTTTGCCCAATGAGTGAATGACTAACAACCGAAGGGTAATTGACAAGGAAACCTGATATTGAATTCGCAGTGTATTGTTATATGCCCGATTTAAATACAGCAAATTCTGTTGAAGTAAATAGAGTGTGAATCTTTGATAATATTTCTATTTAAACGTAAGGAAATTTTTTTAAAGATAATCAATTTGTCTTCATTTACTGTTAAGGTGGAATGTGTTTTATATAGAAAGTTATTCGTACGACGCAATTTTGAATTCTCTGAAGTAGAATGTTTAATTCTTCTGTAATGTAGCTGATAATTATTTCAGAATGGCTTCTTTTAAACAAGTATTTCTACTGCGTGTTTCTATGTGATCAACCCTTTTTAAGTGATGCATCAGGTATTTCTTACCATTTTTGTAACAGTAATGAATGGCACATGTTCTACCCAAGAAAATGCATTGAGCTGCACATTTAAACCACCACAAATGTGTTCATACAACTATATTATATGTTTTCTGTTTCAAATGGTTGTCTCGAACGAAAATGTTTTTTTTTTAAATAGAACTGTAGGCCTATTTTGAGCAGAATTGTGGGCGTACGCCACTGCAGTAATCTGTCGTCTTAGAATATTAGATGAAACAAACAAGGAAACACCAGCAAAGATTAGATGTAGTTACAATAAAAATGTGAAATAAAACCAATAAACACCATAAAGAATTATGTCAGAAAAACAAAGGCAATACAAAATATACAAATAAAAACCAGAATGGGAAAAACAGGACAACTGAAAAGGCTTAGAACCAGGACCGGCCTTAGTCATTCGGCTCCTGGGGCAAGGAGCAATTAATGCGTCCACAATTATCTCTTTTAAAATCAAAACATTGTAATGTTAACGGAATTTTGTTTTAAGATATTTTCAAATAAAATTTGTATTATCAAGTAATGTTTATACAAAACTTAATTGATATTATGTATTCACTTTAGGTTTTGCTGCGGCTTATTTATGTTAGCCATTCGCGGTAGCTTGTACGTAATAAATTTGCCTTAAATAAATATAACATAGGCCTATACTTTATGGTGTACACAAAAGTTAAATTTGGAGAGCTGCCAAATATATTTGATCGGCATGATTTATTTTTATATTTGCGTAGACAACAAATAAAATTTATCCGCATACACACAAGGAAACAACCGTTGTACTGTTGTAATAAAATCATCCTCTCTGTTGGTTAATATTAACAATTACAAAGCGAAAATATTGATCGTCACAATAACCATCTAATCGCCAACCAGCTCTTTGCCTGTAATGAAGATGAGCACAGCAGCTGTCCCTTGTACTTCCTCGCCAATGACGATGTCTTCTGTAGCTTAGTCATCTCAATATCTGGCCCGTTACTGTTACGAAAACATTATATCTAAGTCTTCCGTAATAGAATGACACGAGACTGATGAGTACTAAAAGAATATTTATATGAAGATTTTATAAATTATCCAGTTGTTCCTTTGGTTTTTACATAATAATACTTTGAGAAAAGTTTGTTTTTACGGAAAAAATACTTTTATTGTTTTACCTTGTGTTTTTGTCTCTCTGTAGTGCATTAAGAGGGCGTTTACATAATTCAACGCTAAATGCATTAATCTATAACTGAAGGCTTCTTGAAGTCAATTTGCGAAAATTAAACAATATCAATCCTAGACGATAATTTTAGCCAACGTTATAAACAAAACTATTTCCAGTGTTACGAACTTCTGAGGCACAATCGCTGACGTCGGAACTTCGTGCATTTAACTGCGGCGCTAGAGATCCTGCGTAACGATTTAGTAATTGTGGAGAAATATTTACTCATTAAGTTGTCAAATACCAATATCTAGATTGCCATTGAATATTTTATCCATATTGGCTTGTAAAAAGCGTAGAATTAAATTGATGTTTTCAGTGATTATTTATCTAACACGAACTCTTAATATCACAAATAAAAAACATTTAATAAAGCGAAATTAAATAAGTACGAATTAGAATAATTTACTATTAACCCTACATATAATTTTACATATTTTAAAATACACAAAATATATTAAAACAAAAAAATTGTGTTAAAGGTATTAAGTGGTGTTCATGTTTAACTAGTGTGTTGGGCCATACGTATTAATATAATTTGTTATTTTTTTTTGTTTTGAATTTTTTTAAAATAAAATTTAACCAATTTAAATAAATATATTAGTCATTCGAGCAGGATCAGAGAAGACGAGCAATGAACAGACAGGAATCTTCTACAAGCACGTCTTTGAAAATATTTTTTAAAATGGCAATTAATGATTGAGCTTAATGAGATTTTTAAATGTTTGTTGCAAAGGGTGTTTACGATTAGAATTCATTGGTTTGTGGACATAAGCCACTGCTCATGTTTAGCTGATCAATCCTGTTTTGAATGACGGAGTACGAAAACGAACAAGAAAAAGTAAATATAAAACACTCATAAAAATAGAGAAAAAGCAATCCCAGAGGAATTCTGTCATTTTTTATTTTTATTTTTATTTTTTTTTTGCACTTTTCGTTGGTTTTAACTTGTGTTGTGTGGTCTTTTGTCTTTTGTTTGTTGTTCACTGTTCACTGTTTTTTGTCTATTTCTATCTTTTTTCATATTACGATTCTGGTTCTGTATTTGTGTCTGTCTTTTGTGTCTGGGTGTTGTGTCAATATTTGACAGAATTCTATCTCTAGAATTCTTTGTTATCTAATATAATAATTATTTAAAAAAACTGAAAGAATTCCTCTGGAATTGCTTTTTCTCTATTTTTTCTGTGTGTTTTATATTAACTTATTCTTGTTCGTTTTCGTACTCCGTCATTCGACACAGGCTTAATCAGCAAAACATAAGCAATGGTGTACGTCCACAAACAAATTAATTCTAATTAAGCTTAGTATTGCGAAAAAATGATTTTACAGTGCTACGTCGTGCCTAAAAGACAAATAATGAGTGAAGAAAAGCTAGCCGAGTTTGGCTGAGTTAGTATCGTTTTGTTAGCTGTACGCTACTTTTATGTGTATTATTATGGCACATGTTTTACTAATTTTAGACATGAGAATTATTTCTTAACTAAACTTAACTTTTTATTATTAATTAAAGGGTACTATTATTATTGACATTCACACAGTATTTCTCTGCTAACTGTATTACACTGAATAGACAATTTAACAATGCTACGCACAGGCAAGATGAAACAATGGTGACGTTCCAGCACTAGACGACAGATCGAAGACGACACAAAACAATAGAGTAACACGAGATTGCTACAAAAGTGTACAGAAAACATAAACACTCGCCAGTACATCTGTGTTGTCTTAATTGTGATGCCCTAATATTTCCCAGACATCTTTGTGATTTCGTTCTTCTTCAGTTTTAAGTGTTTGATGTTTTTCTTACTTAGAGTTATAAATTTTTAATAGTTCAGTTTTGTTTTTATATGTACTTGTCACATCTTACCTTGTTGTTTATTTAGATTATTGTATTAAGTACATTATTATCTGCTACCATAGTTAAAATATGTAGATGTTTAAAATGCGTGCAGTAAAGAAGACGGACACAAAACACACTTAACGCTGATGCATATTAGCTACTGCATATTACTGCTCATGTAGAGCTAACATTAAAAAAAATATCAATTTCCAGAGGAAGAGCAGTTAAAAATAAAGAACCATAAATATAAGGCAGAGTGAATAACATTTTATTATTATTTTAAATATTGGACAGTTGAAAGTATATTGGCTATGAATTTTCCGATGATCTTAATGCCCATGTGGCATCTGTAGGGAGTGATCGAAATATCGGTGCCGATACAGCTATGAGGAATTCCTTTCCACGTTCGCAGTTCTGCGACGACATCTGGCGAGTATACAAAATGATGTATTTAATGTAAATAAAAATGCTTATTTGTCATTTACAAAAAAATATATGTTTACATGGATAGTAAGCTTTTGAAAATTTAAAATTTGATGGGTTCTTATGTAGCAAAGGGTTGGTGGAAGAGGTGTGAGAGGTGGTAGGATAGGTGGCTGAGAGGGATGGTGGGTGGTGTCAGTGGAGGAGTAGGGTTGTGGTGGATGGATGAGAGTAGGTGTGATGATGTTTTTGGTGTGGGAGAGGCTGTTGTTTAGGTTAAAGAGAAATGGTATGGAAGGTGGTGGGTTAGAATGAGTGTAGATGAAGGCGGTTTGGTGTGTCAAAAGGGATATAGTGTAGTGATGTAAAACTGTACAGTTAAACAGAACGACTCAGATCCATGGTGAGAAAGGCGCAGGTCACACGTTGTTTGCCATTTTAAAGAATTTCACTCGTCGGAGATCGATAGTGGACTCTTAAGTACCATTATTAAAAATTTATGTAAATTATAGATTAAAATATAAGGTCACTTATTGGAGATCGATTGGGCAAGGCTATATTGGTGTGCTTAAACAATTAATTTTAATGGTGAGAGAATTTAATTACAATAATAAAACTCTGAGTATAAAAATAATTTAAAAATTTTATATGGCTGCTCAGTGCCTCTACCTACTCAGTGAATCTGTGATCCAGGAAAAAATGGCTCATATTCCTTCTATGAGTCATGCTGATTGTTTATGTGGTGGTGATGTAAATCCATTCAAGATGGAAATGGGGAATTTTGAGGGAATCTGGTACATTTGAAAGGTTTCTGAAGATAGAGATAATAATTTTGGTGATAAAATGGTAGCTGCCGAGTGACCTCATCCAATTCGGTGGAAAAAATTCTCAATCATCTTTTGGACTCCTTCCACAGAACCAGCATAACTATCATACCTACTCATACACGTGCATGCACACATACACACACATATATATGTGTATATATATATATATATATATAGAGAGAGAGAGAGAGAGAGTGAGTGAGAGGGAGGGAGAGAGAGAGTCACATGGCTAAAATTCGGTGTTTCATTTTGTTTGTATTCTTTATTTCTAATCCTTACTCAAAATATATAGAAACCTTTATTAGTTCTATTGTAGCTAGGTTTTAATGTAATATTCTACTGGACTGGATTCAGTTTCTTGGACGTACTCCATTGCAAATTGAATGACTGTCAAAGAAAACTAAGCAAATAAAAGAAAACCATAACATGAGCAAAGTATGCTTTAGTCAGCAGGATACATACATAACATGAAATTCGAAAATGGAATCGGGTCAAATAAAAACAAGGAACAAACCGATAATAAATGAAAATAATAACAAATAAAATAAAAACCAAGTAACATGCGACAGAACGATGAGACGAGACAAAAAACACAGTAGATATCAGACACAAACAAAAAAATAACAAAAAGACACAACAAATAGACGAGATAAAATGCAAAAGATAACAGACATATACAGAAAAGACAAAGGACACAATGAAGAGACGAAACAAAACACAGTAGTTTTCCAGACAGACAGTGTTACGACGTTTCGGGAACTGGAATACGTTCCCGTCATCAAGTAGACACACGGGGTTCAGGAACACGAGTGCGACTGATGAGGAGACTCCACCGCTGTTTCCTCATGTGCCATCCGAGGCCGTGCTGTTGCGGGAAAAACCATAGGTTTATATAGAGTAAGCTCACTTATCTTGCTCAGCCAATGGGAGACGAGCGGTCTCCTGATTGGTCGCGCAGCATAGACTGACTCTGGTTGTGATGGGTTGAGTGTGTGTTTTTGTTTTATGCTGTAAAGTTGTTTCTCTCTTAATCAATGGGATCCACATATTTTTTAATTCAATACTCTGTTGACTGAAAATATTGCTATTGCTAATAATAAAGGCTGATTCTTTGATTTTTCTTTTAATTTTGTCAGCTTCCTGTGTAAGGGGTTTCGAGGCTTCCCAAAGAATTTTGTGGCTATTTTCCCATGCATGTTCGACCAGTCTAGATTTTTGGGTTTCGCCTATCATGCAATTGTTTTTGTGTTCTTTGATACATGTTGAAAGAGCTCTGCCAGTTTCTCCAATATACATAATATAAAATAAAGATTGGTCAGGATGTACAAGATAGTTAATGAGGAAAGGGGGATGGTATGCAGAGAAATTTTTTAACAGGTAAAATTAACTTATGAAAGGTTGTGGAGGATAATGTGGAGGGGCAGATAGTATGCTGATGAGAACGATGATAGTGGGATGATCTGAAGAAGTTGGAGAATGGGAAAGGGGTTTGGAGGTTTAGGAGAGATCTGGAATGTTGGCATTGTAGGAATGGGGAGCTCAATTGCAAGGGTAAACTTGTTATGAAATATATTTACAGATTAAAATATAAAATTAATATTTGACTGCTACTAATAATACAAAATTAATAATTGCAGCTAATTATAATGTCTAATGAATTAAAGAGCCATGAATGTAAATTAATAGGTAATGTCATAGAAAAATTATTTATGTCAAAACCAAAGTAACATTACTTGTTTTGTTTAATGGTAATGTAACAAATGTTTATATAATTTTTTTATAAGTGAGTAACGTTTTTAAGAGTGCATGGACGGTGTATTAATAAACACTGAACACATATATTGATTTCTACGCTTTTTTCAAAGCCAATATGGATTAAATACTCAATGTAAATTATACATAATTATTTTTTTGCCGACTTTATAAGTATATATTATTTTCAGAATTGGTACTTCGTTTCGTGCGATCTCTTGCGCAACAGTTAAATTCACTAGGCTCCGGCGTCAGAGCTTGTACCTCAGAAGTTCGTAACGTTAGAAACATTGTCTAAGATTGCTATTGTTTAATTTTCACAAATTGGCTTCCAGAGACTTACTATTATACATTAATGCTTTTTTCATTGAATTATGTGTTACGCCCTCTGTAGGTTGTAGCAGTGTATTCCTAGATATTTTTCTTCACCTTTAATTCCAGTTCAATAACTGTTTCATGCATACATATACCACTAGGAAAATGTAAACAAAAAAATCCTCAGGATTTTACTTTGTTTGCTCTGTTGGGGTTTTTTCTACATTGAATTTGGATTTTTTGTGCAATGTTTGTACCATACCCTCTTAAATGTTTCATTTGTTGTGGCAAATTATTTTTAATGTATTTGTTAATTATGTCTGCCTTCCTAAACACATACCTTTCATATCTTGTGTTTGTTTACAGGTACAAACAGAAAGGCTGCACCTCGCAGGCATTCATTTTCTGTAAAGTCTACAAGAATGGTTGAGGCAGAGGTTAAGAAAACGGTGGAAAAAAATTAATGAGGAGATCAACATGCTCCGCGAGTCACATACTGCAAGGATGGCACAGGATGCTGAACTGTATGCTGTAAGGCTGGCGCGAGAAAGAAACTTATTACGAATATCAGAAATTGAAAAACAGTTGAAAGAGAAGGAACTTTTGTTAGAGAATAATAAAGGACTGTAATTGTTACTGTTACTTTAAATGGTAGGTTGGTTTTGTGTATATGTCTTAATGTTACAAATTAAAATAATTTATATTTGTTTGATTTAACGATTTTCATTTTTCGTTACTGATAGTTCAAACTAAGTTCGTTATGTTATAAATTGTACAATATTCAACATAAAGGTCATTAACTGTATAGTTATCGAGCCACAGCCTATTAAAATTACAAGTTCTTGCAATTGTAATAAAATTAAGCGTTCTTAACAATGAATTAAAGATTATTTGAAAGTTATAAACTTCTATAAGTAACGTAATATTTTCACATGTAAATAGTATATTCAGTAACAAATTTAACAATAAGGCTTACAATTGATGCATTTTTCACCAATTTCTATGTGTTAGACTTATCTGCTAATATTAAAATACTGCATGTGTACAACTTATTGTGGATTAAACATGGTGGCCACATAAATCTTATTTTTAAATTCAAGAACATTTCCAAGATTTCAATGACACAACCAATTTTCAAGAAAAGAATAACTGTACTTCTTTTATGGACATGGTTAATACGAGTTATTACGAATACCGGTACCTTAAATTTATGAATAATTTTGCATTAATACAGTATTTTAAACCAAATGTATTACACAAAAAAACTGTGTGTTAAGGTACCAAGTTACTTCCGTGCTATATTTTTTCTTCTCCAATTACAAAAAATGTATTAATTTGCGTCATAATCCTTGTTCAATAATGATAACGACGCAAATGTACAGTCATACATGTTGCTTTAACTACAAAATGTTTCAAAATTGCGTGCTGATGTTGCAAAAAACAGGAATTACATTTGAAAATTTTTTGTCGTGCCCACTGCATTTTTCTGCACATTGGTTCCCATACAAGAAAATAATGCAGATCTACACATGCTTACAATAAAATAATGTTATTGCAGAGCTTACACACACAAACACTCTCACCCTCACTCTCACTATCTCTCTCTCTCCTTTTCCCAAAGTAAAAATATGGGCTATGCAACCATGACAGTTGGAACAAGGTTACCCACACCAAATACATTGCATTTGAAACCCTAGAAATTGAAGTAATACCCAATTTGTGGATACAAAGTATCTATAGGTTATTATTAGTTAACGTTGGTTACGTTCCAGGTACATACAACCAAAATATAGCAATCTTTATGCTTGAGTATACGTACATCTTGACGTGTATCAAATATACAATCGTTCGACTTTCAAACAAATAAAAAAAATTCAAGGACAAGTATCAAAGTTAAAGCATTTTCCCAGGGTATTTAAGGACGGGTCAATTCAATCTTTTCAAGAATCCAAGAACGTGTGGTCATCCTTATAAAAGGAATATTAATGTGAAGAGGACATTTTCCAAGTTTTATATTTTTTTGGTAATTTAAATTGTTTCATATGGCTAAAAAAATGTGCTGTAACTGCATTCCTTAATTTCAAAAGTAATGTGAAAACCTCTGGAATGATAAACCTGATAAAACTTACATGGTTTTATAGTAAACACTCTTAAACATTTTTATTTAGATGTTATGTAAGTGTGTTTCTTGCCGCGAACCCCACTTTTCGAGAAAAATCAGACCGTATTTATCCAACAAAGAAATTATTCAAATGCAAAATTATGAACACTACATTACTGGCAAGCTTTTTCTATAGATTTACATGCATTGATCTTTACACAATACTTTATATTATATAATATAATGTATTTACAAATAAATCTGGAAAAATTGATGTTGCTGGCACATTCCTTTATGCTGTAAGCCTACTTTTACTATCACTGTTTTTCCTGAAGTATGTGTATGGATGCCCTACCGGAAATCTTCCTATTTATAATGTGCCTACATAATCAAATGATTTATAATAAACATTAACAGTATTGCAAATAAATTATTTACAACTCAATCAACATAAATTATTTGTTTTGTGTATAGAAAAGAATATACACGCTTTCACAAAGAACCACTACAAACAATATCGACGTTCTAATGGTAAAGTTGCGAATCTGCATTTTTCCAGGAAATTGCATATTTTTCATCGCAGTTAATCAATGAGCACCATATTAAAGTTACGAAAGTGCAACTCGATAACAGTAGCTGGATTCTGCAATTACATTTTTACGAAAGTAAGATGTAAAGAACCTTCAGCCATTGTAAATTTGCGAACAGACAGTTTTGCAAGTTACCACAGAAGCTCTAACCAAAGTTATTGAAAGTGACTTTGGTAAAAGTGCACATGTTATTTTTGTTTTGTTGCCTCAGAAATTATAAGCGAAGCAGTTAGTAGTAATGCCCTTTATGATAGTCATCTGTTTATTCTTCAATGAGAAAGCATCTAATTGAAATGTTATAGACGCTTGTGCAATAAAACATACTATTTTCACATGTTTTGTGCTTATGATGTATTATTTAACTGTTTTATGGCGATAAGGTAAGTACACAAGGATTTGATGGTTATCAACCACAGTTAAGGTAATGTTATATATTATAATTTACATTACGAAAACGTGTAGTTATACAAAGCCATAATTCTGTTTACTTAATTTACAATGTCCTTATCGAACCGCACGTTTTATTTAAATGTGTACCGCCATAGTTGTGGATGCTGATTAGAGCATTAAATGCTTTTTATAGTGTTTAAAATTGTAAATTATGATTGTGTTGAAGTTTTGCCTTTTTAGGCTTCGAGAAATAAATACGTTACTTACTTTTGTTATTAAATTTGCACAGTTCTTTCAAAGCTCATAAAATTATCAGCAGAGCACTTGTAAAAGATTGAGTATTAAGCTACATAGTGTTTGAAAACTTCACACGTTTTATTAAATAATATTGATTTCTAAAATTTAACCCTGTTACGCATAAAGAAATTAGGCACGATATTTTATTGTTCTGAAATTAGTAGCAAATACATAAATTTAAAACTTACATACATTAATAACTTATATGACCTTGTACGATATCATGTTCTGCAATTTTGTCATGCATGCAATTGTAATTAAATGCAGGTGTTTATCGTTGAACCTAGATTTTCTCAGTTGTATCGTAATGGCATTTGGTTCTTTTATGCACAAAATGATTCTTTTAATCGTCATTGTTACAAGGTAATAATATTTTTAACATAAGAAATATGTCTTAACTAGAGTTTCGGACACGGCTTTTTTTTTTTTTGTAATTGGCATTTGTGGTATTTGTTATTGGTTTTTATGACGTGTCAGTTTAATGCCTGAAAAATTCTAAGAACTTTTAAATTTTACGTTGAAAGCATTGTTGAGTGTCAGGAGAGCTGACAAGAGATGTTTGGAACACACTCCGTGGACTCAGAACTGGAGGAGAGCTAACAGGGGTCACGAGACACTCTATTTTGATTGTGCAAGAGGTACACACTTGATTTGCTTAAAAACTTTCAGGTTCGAAGATTGCTTCATGTATTTCCTTCCGTGTATCTTGTCCAGCTCAGTACCTGTACTGCCTATTTTTTAAACACAGGATATTGGTGTTTGTGTGTTGCAATTGAATAGTAATGATGTCTGCAAATCCTGAGAATACATCAGATAGTCGTGGACATAGACTAATAAGGTTAACTTTTGATGTGGACAGGCATCACACAAAATATTGGGTTGCAAGCTTAACCGATGTTATTGTTATACTATTTTTGACTTGAACCCTTACATTTTTTTACCAACTAATAATTTTACGAGTGAATTGAGTTTCAGTAAACTATTCCACTGTAGGAACTCTAGTGCGAAAAGAAGATTCGCAACTTTGCGCTTAGCGATTATTTCATTTCGGTGTTTTAGACCATAGTAAAATTGCGAATGTGCTCTTTTTTGGGCATTTACGGCTTCATTTACTTGTGAGTATAACACTAATGTGTATCATTGCAAACTACTTAAAACATGACTAAGTTGGTTTTGGTTTCATATAAATCCCGATAGAACTGTAGCTTTCTCATGCATTTATAGGTGTTTTTTGCTTGTACTGTAAAACTGCATTTATGCAGATTCGCAACTTTACCATTGAAACGGCGAATGTGTGCCCCTGTCTGAACGATTATGAGAAATGCCTCTGAATGAAAGCAGTCCTGAAGTGGTGGCCAATGCGGTTGCCATCGTGATGCATGGGTGGCACAACATTAGCTTCCTCCACCCATGGATATTCGTCGTGAGGTAAAGGTTCATGAATGTCTCTGCTGATGTTATGTAATACAGCAGTAGCACATATGACTGCAGGAACATTGTCAAGTTTCAGTTCCAGTTTTTTTGTGAGACAATGGAATCGCCTCTTCCAGATACCAAATGTCCTCTCCACAGCATTACGATTGCGGAAGTGGGCAGCATTGTATGTTACATCTGCATCGGTCTGTGGGTGAATGAGAGGTGTGAAGAAATATGGGAGACATGGATACCCACTGTCTCCCAACAATAAACCTTTCACACGACGTTCATCAAAACAAGTCTTCAGTCCAGATCCTTCGAATACCCGGGCATCATGGATTGATCCGGGCCTCGAGGTACAAATGTCCGCAATCTTGCAATGTGGACCAACAGCAACCTGTACACATAACCTTTGCAAATACTACAAGTGCGCAAGTATATCTTTCTGTTCGTGTTTCTTTTCAAAACAGTTACGTATTTTATAATACTAATGGGTATCGAACTTGTTTTAGTTCTATTTTACCAAGTGGGTGGTGGACTGGATTATAGAATTTCTCGGGGATGAAGCGAGAGTGTGAAATGAGGGAGAGATTATATCAGGAATATTGAAAGTACAAGCGTTGGTTCCTTAGTTGTTTACTATAATGGTGAACGGTATGTGCTTCAGGATCACTGGGAAAATGTATGGTCTGTGGATGTCTGTGAGCTGTATGCAGCTGTGGATTAGATATATATCGTCGATGCCGGTGAAAGCCTCTCATGTGCAAAATTCAAAAATTTCCAGGAAAGTAAAAAAAAATAAAAATTACAAAAAGTCACATATTATTGTTAGTGTTTGGTGTATTAACTATCACAGAACTACACACACATAATTCATTTGTGTTAGTCTGTACGCTTAAGGATAATTGTGTACACAAATTTTATTACGAAGTATCTTTTAATACAATTGATGACACATAGGAGGTTTTTCACCGGCAACGACGATATGCTCGTGAGATAACACAAATGCTAGAATGAGGTATTTCATAATAAGTTTTCCGAAAAATAGAAATTTTATCAGAAAGAATATGGATCCTGATGAGCAGTCCTTACGAGCTCCTAATTGTTGGTTATTGGTTTGAAAATTGTATTCTGGAAAGTGGAATTTTTACATTAACTTGAGAAAGAGAAACCATGTATGTTTTGTTGAATAAGTACAAATGCAACACCTGGTATGTAATTTTTTTTTAAATATCAAACTCTTTAATTTTATGAAATAGTGTTTATGTCCATGCTGTGACAAATCGGTAACTCACCGAGAACCGTATTTTTGTGACCCATAATATTATATGTAATTAATAAAATTATAGACGTAGGGTACGATCATTAAATTATCCTTACGAAACAGAAATTCATATTAAAATAATTACTTCTTAAATTACTACGCAGCTGATTAAATAAATTAAACAATCACGTTAAAAGTAAAAAAAATTCCCTCGGTTTCACTGTTTTTCCGATTGTAGGAATGACTCAAGAAAAAAATACAATACAGTAAGTATTTTTAATGTATTAGGCTTTTTTCATAAAACATTTACTTCTATCTACAGATACTGAATTTCATTACTTTTAAAACGTAATCTCTCTCCTAATGCAGAAATATTAATAAATATTATACTACTTTTCATTTAAGTATAATTACAACAAGAATTGCTACTATTATATTGTAATATTATATAAAATAATATATTTTAGTGTAGAAACCAGTAAAAACAAAATATTTTGTGCTTAGGAAGTTATGTTTCACTAATTTCAACTATTAATCAGATGTTGTGCATTACAACTTAGTGAAAAGAGGCACGTTTACAAATAGTAGTGGTAATCTTGATTGGCTATAATAACTGAACCATTATCATGACATTGAGTTGTCGCTAGTTTCGCTTTACATTACTACCTCCGTGTGTAACGTTTATAATAGAAAGGACATATTTTAATAATATTTACGTAATAACCATTTAAAAGAGAACAAATAATCCAAACTGATGAAATGGTATCATTTTGACTTGTTCGTCTTATTGTTGTTTAAGTAAATGTATAAATTGTTAGGGCCTACGCTACATTCACAACAGCATGCAGGATGTGTAGAAAAGATGAATCATGGCACACAGAAAAGTAAACGGGGACCAGAATTAATGTGAGAGGGTATGTGGTATTCGTTGAAATAAAATGTACTATCAATTATATTACATTTCCTTTGTATTTTCTGTATTCTAAAATATCTACTGTATTTATTATCTTCAGTGTATCGTACATCTATTATACTCATTGTACACTATTCTGACAAATCCTTTCCATTGTGAAAATGAAACCACATAATGCTAATAATTAATTAAATAAATAAAATAATTAGTGTGGCAATGATTTCCAGAAGCCGTTTTGAATGTAGCCTAGGGTAAAGAATTCCTTATGTATGAAAACTATTCATATATACCTGAACATTTAGAGAAAATGTTCCATGTCTGTTTCTGAACACTTCCCCCATGTCACCGCCAGGATTGGCAATTGGAACATGTGTGACTGATGTGATGCCTTACTTGCCCAGCTAGTGCTTCAGTTACATCTTTTATTGCTGTAAACGTAGTAGCTACTTTGACTACAGCCGTTGAGGTCGCTACAAACCAGCTAAAATTATGTAAGGCGCATATAATTAGCTTATTTATAAAAAAAATATCCCTGTGAGACATAAGTTCTTTTATACAAGTTAAATGTTTAACTCAGTCGTCAGGACATAATATATCACACTGATAAGTTTGAGCATGACTATTTTTATTTGTTTTGTGGATAAACATAGTTGTAGGTAAATTGCCAAATAAACGAGATCTATAATACGAAAAAACATGTATCGTGTTGTGTTAACCTTGATAGCGTTATCATGTATGATAACATCCTAACTACAGTGTAGATTAACTTGTGAACTAAAAATATTATGATGTTGTAAACAGTGGCGAAGCATGGACGTGTTCCACTGCAAGCAGTATTATATCTGACAATACTCTTTGAGCAGGTGACAGTTGTGTTACTGAGACCTAGGTGTATTACTGAGAACTAGTTCCTTGTCTCTTACATGCTACTGGTTGTAGAGCGTATATGCCCCTAGTCAAATGGTTAGACAGGCAGAGTTCTGTATAATCACTGCCCTATTACACTTCACGCTTCGCCGCTGATTGTAAAGTGAGTTTATTTTGAACTCCTATACGTAACTTAGGGCCATTAGGCTAGTTTTATTTCATTTCAGTAAATATTAAGAATCTTTACTAATCGTGTACCGACCAAAATATTAATTTTAGAGGTATAGTTTAGTAACGAAATATGTTTATAGTGACGTTCTATGTAACTTAGTGCTGCATAAAAAATAATTTTTGTTTAAATAATTTAGGATAAGTTGTTCGGTTAAGTTAGAAAACGTTATGTTAAGTAAGATAAGGTTAGGTTAACTTAGGTTAGGTTAAGTTAGGCTAGATTATGTTAGTTCAGGTAACCTAACAACCTAACCTAACTTTTTTTTACGTCGGACTACATATAACGTCTCTAAACAAAATTTTCATCAATTACCTATATTTTAAAAATCTATAGTTTGGCCTGTACACTATAATTCTTGATTCTTAATATTTACCTACAAGTTATTACAAATTGTACGAAAAACCTCTACGAATTGTTTAAAAATTTTCAATGTTTTTATAGTTACAAGTACCGCGACCCATTGTGTTGCTGTCACAGGCATTATATTCTGTTATAACCTAAAAGTAATTGCCTTGTATGGCATTGCAGCTATGAAGTAAACGATGACTTGTAAATTATACCTTAAAACTGCCAGTGGCATAAAATCTCAGTGCCAAAAGCAATTTTTGTATTGCCAGCATTGGCAATCTACTTTTATCTGGTTTTCCAAATGTTGTACGTAGGGATACAAGACCCCCTTAACTACGTTTTTCGAAAATCTATAACGTTTTCGGAATTCTTCATCCCGGTATATTTCGAAATGGTCAGGAATATTTCTCAAATATACTTTTGGTGCCCGTAGAACTTCTTCCCGACCTTCGTAAAATTCTAACACGTCGTCAATGTGGTTACGAAATTCATCCAACTCCCACGCCATTGTTAAAAACCGTACATAAATAAGCCGAACAGCCTTTCGAATCACCGTCTGACCACATTCACCTGAAATTGGATGGCTCTTCGCTTCCAGGCAGTCAACCAATAAACGAAAGAGGTTTATAGTGTGCATTTCGGCCGGAAGAGACTTTCGGTGATTGGATAACAACTGAAAGCCGTTTATAGATACGGCCGTTAGACTTTATGCTGGTGAGGGGTAACACGAGGTGAGTATGGAACAGTGCCGAAATGAAAGGGTGGGGAAAAGGGAGATCACAGTGAAAACATGCCGACCAACACCATCGTTTGGCACAGTTCTCCCGTGCAAATATCTGGGAACCGACCACGCCGGGAATTGAGCCCGGATCGCTTTGGTGGTGGGAGGCGAATGGCCTGATCATTCGGCCACCGAAGCCCCTTAGTGTGTCCAAAAATAGGTTTAATGGGCTACTATTTTGAAAACATAAACGTGGCATGAACAAAATACATAAAATTCGAGTCACCGTACTAAGTAGACCACTATAAATGTACCAAGTTTGCTGAAATTCTGATGTGAGGTTCTCGAGACAGCTCGTAACAATGTTAAAATGGCTTCCATTTTTAAAATATTAACTTGGCATGAAGGAATACATAAAAGTCAATAAACCTTACTACAATGTATATGTGTACCAAGTTTGATGATATCCTGATCTGCGGTTCTTAAGATAAGATAGCTAGTATGTTCAATAAATGTTCAAATGGTTGCCATTGTGATAGTATAATATGGCTTATACACAAAGTTTTATGAAAATCCGGTAAATATTTCTCAGACATGTCATATTTGCAAAAAATGTAAAAATGATCCCTATTTTATAAACATAACCATAGCATAAACATAATAGTTCAAAGCCAAGTCCCCTTAGTAAGTAATTGTGTATGTAAACTGTTTGATATCATTCTGAAAAATTGTTCCTGAGCTATCCCTTGTGATCATAACATTTTCAAATAGCCGTCATTTTGAAAATATAAACACATAATAAACAAAATACGTAAGTCAAGTCAACCTACTAAGTACTATCTGTGTACTAAGTTTGATGAAATTCGTTCAACAGGTTAACAATTTTTAAGGGGACATGCATACACTTACATACATACAGCACACGGACACATACACTCAGACATATAAACTGGAAAGTGTTCTCGTAAGATGCGTTGTCAGGAATTAAGTTCCCTATCTGTTCTAGTATTATATTTAAGGAAGGTTTCGCTCGAAAATTATAAACAGTAACGATGAAACTGAGCAAAGTGAAAGTATATGTTACACTTGTCTTACCTACTTAAAATTTATCATATAGTATTTTTTTCTGTAATTATAATTATTTATGTAATGTTGAGATACATCAACGATAGATGAAACTAGGCCTATTAAATATGGAAGTTAGAAAAAATTCAAAAATTGTATTTATTATCATATGCATTAACGTCCATTCAATATTGACACGAACGTGCTGGGTGAATTACTGTGCATATAATAAGATCCCAAGTGATCACATAGCAAGATTCACGACTGTTATTGGTGGAGATAGACGTTTCTCGTCTTGAGTCCCCAGTGCTACCTAGACTGTAAAACCAATCAGCAGTACAGCGATAACCGTCGAATTGGTCGGCAGCTTCTAGGGCTACTAAGGGCCATATCTATAAACAGCTTTCGAAAGCGCTGTTAGCAGACATTCACCTGGCAGATTATCAACTAAACGCATTCTATAAACGACTTCCGGGAGCTTGCCAGCTGAAGGCACTTCCCGTTTGAATTGTAAATATGGCAACATAGCATTAATGTCTACCTTTGCATAGTACTCAGAAAGAATATAGGAACGTACCGTACAATTTTCGATCGTCATTTCACCACATTTCACGCGTGTTGTTCATATCGGAGATGATGTTATTTATCTTTGGATTTAGGTTAGGTATGTAAACAATGTTTTTCATGAAGGTTAAATACGGTTAAGTAGTATTTGTGAGAGATTTATTCAGTGAGCATAATAATGTGTTTGCATGGAGACCAGTACAGGTTTTACAAATGCTGAAAAACTACTTTTTTATTATTCAATAAAGAAATAAATAAAACGAAAATAAAAAATCAACTGTGGAATAACCTGTCACACGAGTCACTTGACGAAAGTACGAGTACATTTAAATTTAACGGTTATTTTTCACACCTGACATAATTATCGTAAGAAACTAACGAAGTTATTAAAATCATAAAAATGTCACATGAAACGTGTATACACAAAAACGTTTTCGTTAACACGTGTTTACCGTCATTTTCGCACAATGCTCGTATTGTTTCTAAGCAAAATTATTACTTATTTTCAAAACAAAGGTACAATAATTGCAAACATATTATATACATGTACAGTAACAATTTTGGTTAGCGAAAAATCCCATATTTTATGAAACCCTCCGTTGAATATTCCAGACACTTTAATCGGATCTGGTATACTTAACATTGGCTTCTGATTATATAAAACTTTCTTATACGTAATTCATAATATTTTTAAAATTTTTGTATTTACTTATGCGACATTTATAGTTTGACAGATTTTTTCAGAAGAGACGGCCGTCATTGTTATAAAAACACAATGAAAAGTACTGAACGGGCTTTCGAATCACCGTCTGAACACATCCACCTGAAAGTGGATGGCTCTTCTCTTCCGGGCAGTCAACCAACCAAAGAAAGAGGCTTATAGTGTGTGTTTCGGCCGAAATTCTTTCGGTGACTGGATAACAACCGAAAGTCGTTGATAGATACGGCTCTAAGGGCCGTATCTATAAACGGCTTTCGAAAACGCTGTTAGCAGACATTCACCTGGCAGCTTGCCAACTACACGCATCCTATAAACGACTTTCGGGAGCTTGCCAGCTGAAAGCGCTTTCACGTACACTTGAAGTGTAAGTATGGCAACATAGCACCACTTTTCTTCCATTAGATAGTACGCAGAATTAATATAGAAACGCACCCTACCATTTTCGATCGTCTTTTCTAACATTTCACGTTTGTGGTTCATATCTGATATGATGTTATTGTCTTTGGACTTAGGTTAGGTACGTAAAAGCAATATGTTTTGTGAAGGTTAAATACGGTTAAAGTAGTATTTGTGACGGATTTTTTTCAGTGAGCATAATATTGTGTTTGCATGGAGAACAGTACAGATTTTACAAATGCTTAAAACCACTGTTTGTATTACACAATAAAGAAATACATAAAACGGAAAATACAAAACCAACTATGAATTAACCTCTCACACAAGTCACTTGATGAAAGTACGAGAACATTAAAAAATTTAATCGTTTATTTTTACATATGACAAAATTATCGCAAGAACTAACGTATACGTTAAGATCATAAACACGTCAAATAAAATGTGGACATAAAGATAACGTTTTCGTTAATATGTGTTTACCGTCGTTTTCGCACAATGCTGTTATTATTTATACGCAAAATTCTATCTTATTTTCGAAACAAAGGTACAATAATTGCAAACTTATGCACACTCAGTAACAATTTTGGTTTGTGAAAAGTCCCACCTTGTAGCAAACCCTCCATAGAAAATTACATACACTTTAAACGGATATGGTATACTTATCAGTAGCTTCTGTTTATTGAAAACTTTCAAATGTGTAATTCCTAAACTCATTCCAATCAAGAATATCTTTCAAAGTGTTGCATTTTCTTATGTAACAAGTATCGTTTGACAGGTTATTCCAGAGAAAATCCACGGCCATTGTTACAAAGACACAATGAAAACAGCTGGACAGGCTTTCGAATCACCGTCTGACCACGTTCACCTGAAAGTGGATGGCTCTTCACTTCCAGGCAGTCAACCAACCAACGAATGAGGTTCATAGTATGTGTTTCAGCCGGAACAGACATTCGGTGATTGGATAACAACTGAAAACAGTTTATAGATACGGCTCTTTAATCACACCACATGGGTCCCTGACCGTCCGAGCCTTTCTTAAACTTGCACCTATCTTTCTGCGTTCAGTAATACTCTGTCTCTACAGTGTTTGCATTTTGCCAAAGCTATCGCAGGGTACGTATGTGTGAAAACTATTCTATTACTTTGTTATTCTAGAATGTCGTATCTATAATTTATAGTCTTAGGGCCAGTTGTATCAATTTTCAACTAACAGGCTGTCAGCTAACACCGTGTTAACTTATTCTCTTTTAAGTGCCCAGTTGTGTTTTATCAGTCGTTTTTATTCCCTTGTTAGCTACCAGGTTGTTAAGAGTTTTGATGGTCCTTTTATGTATATGTTGGCAATATAGTTACTAGAAATGTAGTATTGATATTCCAAAAACCAAGATGGTGTTTGCAAGTGTGATATGTTTGTATATATATATTTTTTTCGTATTGTTTACAAAGTACATACGAAATATTATGACTTTTACAAGTGAGATGTGAAATAATAATGATATTTTATAACATGTTCTTTCAGTATGTATTGCAAATTTAACTTAATTTATCACATCACATGCGCCATAGGCCTATATACTAACCTTAATATTAACATTATCATCAAACATGTGTAACGATATTACGAAAAATTAGAGTTTGAATTCATCGTGTGCTTACTAAGAGAGATTCTGTTGGGATGCTCTTTATTTATTAAGATTGGAGGGCTAAATGTTTAGTTTGTAGTCTTTTGTGAGACTTTCACTTTCAAATCTCTTCACATATGTTAGCTGTCTGCATAAATCAAACCTACCTCAGTGAACACTTGCAATTGCAGTCAAATTTATTGTAGAGTTCTTGCACGAATGACGTGAAACATGTTAGCTCTGAATTGCTAAGAAGTAATGTAGGTATCACGATTTGATTCACGAATCGCTGAACGACGAAAGTCACTTGTAGGCCTATTTTAGGAAATGCATTCATAAATACCAAGCCACACGATTTCCGAATATTGCGTGGAATTAAAAATTAATTACTAAAATTGAAACCAGTATAAAATATAAAAATTTACGCCGTATATTTTCCGTTTGTGACATACATTATGTAAATCAAAACTGTGAAATAAAGCTATTTCACCTGCATTAAAAAATGCTGCTTCCAGTGAACAAAGCACGTAATTATTCACGAACATCGACAATCAATTAAATTAGCAAAGAATCCGACACACTTAATTATAAAACCTTGACATTCAATAACACTTGTATTCTCCACACTTTAGAACACAACTACAACATGCATGTAATGATAATTTTTACAACAATTTTCCTCTGCAGCTTATAAATATATAATTTCACACTTCCTACGTCATTGTGTATGCGCGAGAAAGCTACACAATTTGAGGTTACGAAAACGTATCAAAACATTACTTTAGGCGCGAGACATTATAATTGCAAAAGTCGAAATTGGCTAAAATCACGGTCGCAGTCAATACCATTTTAATTTTGAATGATGCAAAACACATTTGGATGTAACATTGGATATACAAAGCAAAAGCACACATTCGTAATAGTTAGTTTCGATACTGTACATGCACTTTCTTGATAAGGGACACGTTTTTTAAGCACGCGGAATTGCCAACACAGTTCGTTTTCTTTCTGTTTAAACCAATCCATACACTCGCACTCAGTTATCGTTTCATTCTATAATATCTTAAATTATAAGACTTTACACAAAGTATTCTAATTGTATTAACTTAAACGAGTCACAGAATTTCGCAACTGCTATCGCCATCTTGTAAATCGTTTCGCGCCCGCCACTGCTCTTATGTTAATTATTTATCTACCTATTCCACGGCAGGATAGCTAGCCAGAGAATAAATTAAGTGTTGATACAACTGGCCCTTAGGCCGGTATTCATAGTCAAAGGCTTGTTTGGCAAATAAGTAGTACTTAGTGAAGTAATGCTTATTCTCCAAGCAATCAATTATTTCAGCAATGAATTCATAAACGCCTACTTCACGAAGTAAAACTGAAACAAGAATTACTTATACAGGCCAAGTTGTATTTGATGAAGTAATCAAATGAGTATCGCTACAATATCAGTACCAACAGGACAAGGAGGACACAACTGAACTTGCAATTAAATTACAGCGGTCGTCTAGTGTAACTGAATATTTGGTTACTTTTTATGGCCGATTCCACTTGAAAGTATTTTTCTCTTACTTTAATACATGTTCAAAATTAAAGGTAGTTAATGTGTTACCATAGTTTTCGTATCAATGCAATTTGCTAACCGTGAAATAAAAGAAAAAATACGTTCACGACTCGACTCGCTGAAAAATACGTTCTGCATGAACATGTGCTGCATACTTGTTGATTTGAATATTTTACTTAATTGCGTTTCAGTTGATATTCAGCGTACGAATGTAAATTATGATGACATTAACGTTCATATATGTCACTTATTATTGCCGCTCATGTTTTGCTTACCATCTGACAACATAACCTCTTATCTCAAAGTTGGCTTTGAGCACATGTAGCCTAATTTTTGTGAATGAAGTGGTAAAGTGTACTGAAATTGTAATGTTGTGACATTATGATTAGCTTTTTGTCACTAGGAAACTTCCATTATATTATTGCTATGTAGCCTACACGTTCCGCTTGGCGGAATTTTTTTTAGGTAATAGGTAAACAATTGTCCGTTAATTTGCTTAAATGAAGTTAATATAATGCTGGTGTTTATAAGTTGGTCCTAACATTGCATCTGTTACTGACCTAAAATTAAATGCTATTATATTATACATCCTGAACATGTTCTTGACTGCATCTCAAGCTGCCTTTGAAATACAGTTTATAAAAGGCCTGCCGGACGTGTTTTGCCTACCAACTAATGCCATGACCTTTCACATAGCAGACTTTGAGCATATTTGTAATTTTAGAATATGATGAGATAAAGTGATCGATCTTGTGTACTAAAATTGAATGTTGTGATCACATAATTATCTTTCTGTCAGGTTCCAACTTGGCACTTGACGAAAATTGATTTAGGTTATAGGCGACGCTAAATGTAGTTCACTTCAATTAAAATATTATTATTCTGGTTTCTATAAGTAGGTCTCAACAGAAACGGCTGTTGTTGTGTAGAAATTTACTGGGTGTAATGTTCGTAGGCCTAGATAGGCCTAGGTCTATTATAGGTGGCTTTCAAACATTTTCAATCAGCAACTTTTTCACTATAATATGTCGGTAAACGTAACGAAATGCTGAGTTAATATTAAAACGAAATTTACAAATAAAACGTCATTCACAGGGATATTATTAACATATAAAATTCTTTAAGGAGCCAAAACACGAATAAAATGATTGAAAAATGGTTAAGAAATGAGACTATGTTTTCGTAACTGTGTCTGTTGGATTTATATTTTTCCGTTGAGTTCCACGAAAGTTTTATACCTTTTAAATTTTTTAAATACCTCTTCTCGTTAAATATGAGGAATGAAATATCATTGTGAAAGAAGGAATCCCTTACATTACCTGTTTCGTACACACAAATCCTGTACTTAATTCACAGAAGGAACAGACTTGGTGAAGTACTACTTGTATGCTTGGATAAGCAATGCTACTTTGATTATGAATACTTGTGGAAAATAGTAGAAATTATTTTATGACTGTGAATACATATTAAGCAGTACTTATTTGAAGTATACATCATGAAGTGTTGTTTGAGCCATAACAATAAACAATATTTATTTTTAGCACTATGAATTAAAATGTGTGCATAAGCAACATTATAAGTAGTGCTTGTTTCAAGTATTGCTTATTTGCTGACTATGAATTCCACCCCTAGGGCGGTATTCATAGTCGAAGGCTTGTTTGGCAAATAAGTAGTACTTCATGAACTAACGCTTATTCTCTTAAGCAATACTTATTTCAGCCATGAGTTCATAAACGCCTACTTCACGAAATAAAACTTAAACAAGCATTACTTATATAGGCCAAGTTGTACTTGATGAAGTAACCAAATAAGTATCGCTACAATATCAGTATCAACACGACACAACTGAACTTGTATGTGAATTACTGCAGTCCACTAGAATAATTGAATATTTGGTTACATTTGATTGTCAATTCCACTTGAAAGTATTTTTCTGTTACTTTAATACATGTTCAAAATTAAATAAAAATACTAAGGTCAAAACCATGTTAGTTAACCTGTAAATACATTTTTTGTATCAATGCAGTTTTCTAACTGTGAAATAAAACATTACATTAACGACTCGAATAGAAGAAAAATACGTTTTGCACGAACACGTGCTGCATACTTGTTGATTACAATATTTTACTTAACTGTGTTTCAGTTGACATTCAGCGTACGACTTAGGCAAACATGACGATGCCCCGATGGGCGAGGCATAGGGAGGCCTAAGGGCTCGGGCGGCTAGATGGCAGGAGTTTAAGTAATGTTTAGTTCGTTAGTTTTTTTATTACTATTTATTTTAATTTCGGGTAGTCGTTTATTTATTTTGGCATGAGAAGACTTCGTAGCCCTGAGATGGATGAGACTTCACTGGACAGAACATCAAAATTATAAGTATTCTTTCTTGTTATTATTTTATTATTAATTTCCCTTTTAGCTTTCGTGTTCAGTATCGGTTTCAATAGTCGTGGATACGTTTTCGTGTGTATTTGTTGTTGGCCAGTACAATCGCTGTTTATTAAATGTTTAAAAGTAATGTAATTATCTCGGGATTATTTTGTAATGCCAGAAACCACTTTACTGTGCAGTATCATTTCTTAATGTAATATTTATTTTTGTAACGATTTATTTTAATATTTTGTAATAAACTCCAATTATTTGAATTCATTCTTTTATTTCAAGTAGTGGAACTGTAGTCCCCTTTAACATTATTTGATAGCCCCTAATTGCAGAACATGTATCTTGATATAATTACTTTATTTATAGATGATTATGGGTGACAAGCACATGCGCGATACAAGGTAGGAGACACGACCCGTATTGGGACGTTAGTCTATGTTCGATATTCAATACCCTTCGCAATAGATAGTTTGCCAAGCGGAGTTATTATTTTATTTCAGATGGTTTGTTGTGCTCTACCATACAATACTATATGTAGCTAGGCTACAAGGTGGAAATTTTGTCTTAAAAAGTGTTTGTTTTATTTTGCTTAAGGAGCTACGTACAGTACGTGTTTATTCCCCCAGTGATGTTTTGATAATTACAGAGTTTATTTTATTTTTATTGTTTATCGTTATTGTTAAGTAAAATGCTTGTTTTATTCACCTGTGATGTTTATTTGCTTTCCACCTCGTAGGCTTGCATAGCTTAATAATTCAGATATACTTACATCCCCCCAGTTTACATCTCCTTTTACAGTCAGCACTTTAGCTACAAACAAGGAGTAACATAACTATCAATACAACGACACTGGCTCCCCACGTCTGTTTAACTATCTGTAACCACATCTGTTTAATTCTGTCTATTATTTTTACTTAATTTATTTTACTACGCCCAGCCTCGTGACACACGCAGTGTATGACTATATCAATTACTAAATAATACAGCCGCAAACAAATCGTACTACATAACAAAACATATTTGAATAGATAGCGAATCGGTTTATAGCAGAAGGAATAAAAACAGCCACATCAATTTATTTAACATGGCAATTTAAAATAATATTTATATCCATAGATAACAGGTGCCAAGTTAAAAATGCAAAAAAAAATTAATTAAATAAAATTTGGCAACTCAGCAAATAACATAATTTGAAACATTTTCTTAAGGCTGTCCCAAGGCATTTTCAGATCGACATGTCAGTAATTTCAATTTGGTAGGTCAAAAGTGGCTCGCATACTTCCCACGAACACGTGGAACACAACACAGAACACGTGAACTTGCTATATTAGCTACTGCGCTTCAGAATATCTCACACTAGCCCATGGGCACTGTTGAGGGCAAGATCTACACTGGTCTCCCCTCCAAGCGATGACAGCGCTCAGTGTTTTGGAACAGCAGTGGTGATAAACTTTGGTACTATGTAGTCCCTACAGCAGCGTGCTGTCTGTCCTCAGCTGTCGCATGGCGAGAGTGAGGGGAGGGAGGGCTCGGTCCTTGAAGGGAGGAGTGGAGGAAATTCGTCAGACCACTCTGCACAAAGTCTGGCCTGTGTGTTGACACGATTTGGTTTTGAAGTTTCTAGCGCCGGTTAGGACATGGGGGTGAGCCGCTCTACGACAGTGCATTTCTTCCAACGACACTACTAATAATTGTACAGTACTGCATAAATCAAACCTACCTCAGTGAACACTTGCAATTGCAGTCAAATTTATTGTAGAGTTCTTGTACGAATGACGTGAAACATGTTAGCTCTGAATTGCTAAGAAGTAATGTAGGTATCACGATTTGATTCACGAATCGCTGAACTTTCAGAAGGTGTCAAATAAGTCAAGGGCCAATTGTGAAAGTGACACGAACGTGTACTTGCTGGAATTCTAGTTTGTGTCGGGAAGAAAACGCGAACTTTTCAGGGCCCTAGTGATTGGCCCTGACATCCTAATTATATCATATAACTTACAAAATTAGAAACCAACGAAAGTACTATTTTGTGCGCAGGACATTCTCATAAGTTCAGCTGAAGAGTGACTAACACTCTCTCGTCTAGATAACTACCTGTGATAGCCCCATTGCACAAATTCTTCACATATTTCATTAATATTTCAAAGATGACGCAAAGAATATAATAATATTTAAACAGGAAAACTTACAAAGATGTTGGAAGCGTCCACAGTTTACCCTTGCCTTCATGTCAATGCAATATGTAACAAAATGTTGACATTAGCCACTATTGCGTTGTTTAAAATTCAGCAACCGATATCAATGAAGTATGCTCTCGGGTAGCAGTAGGCAAGTGTCAGGCGATTATTATGAACATATCTGATTACTTTTTTGATTCCATCCTATATCGTGCATCAGCTCTAACTGTAGTGAAGTCGCTGTAGTGTACCGATAATTTTTGTAAGTAATGTGATGTCACATGTGTGTAAGACTAGAAATTACTTGGTTATGAAATTATTATCAACTTGTTTGATACAATCTCCTTTCAAACTTTAGGTCGCATACTTTTATTCATATTATATGAGATAGGCCTATATGTCGTTAGGATGGTCACAAAAGACGGATACACTCTTTGGGGAATATACCCTATGCATGAAAATTATGTATTGTATATTCTTTTATAATGCAATTTATGACCTTCCGTAATACGTAAAGGAGGTAATCAATTTTACAATTTACTCAAAATAAAAAATATATTGAAAACTATTTAAATGATATCCTTAAACTCGTTTATGCTAACAGGATCTTTAACATGTAAAGAAACCAACCTTAAAACATTAAGATAACAGAGCAGCTCCATTTCATTGCATAAGAACCAGTTTTGCCATGAGTTCGGTGAGCATTGTAGTGTTGATATATATTTTTTAATAAGAGGTCCTCATAAACAAAAAGAAATATTGCTGCAAATGCATAGCATGCTTAGTTCACGAATGAATAAATATAGCATAATGAGATATGCGATAATCCTACAGTATCTATTATGTAGACAAAACTGCTGTTTTCTGCCATCCGTATTATTTTGAGAGTGCAAGTCTTTGGAATAGATTCTTTGTAGATTGAAGTTATAATAACATTACAGCAGTATGCGGTAAAAACTTTGTTTAATTTTTAGTATTTAAATAGTTTACGTAATATTGCATAAAGAAATGTTCAAAATGAATGTTCACAGTCAATTTAAATAACTACAAATCCTATAAGCCGCATTATAAAAACGTACCTAACATTTCATAAGGAATAACCCATGAATTTTATCCCTATTAAGGAAACCAAAATTATATGATTATGCACGATGTAACGATTAAATGATCATTTGCGTCTGTAAGTCTAAACGTTACAAAAGTACAAATACTACGTAATTAGGTAGTTAAATGGGTCTGAATTTTAACTATTAAGGAATTATAATTTTTAAACTGAAGCTATTCGAGTGGTTTTACAATAAATTTAAATGCGAGATATTTGGATTCTGAAAACGGAACCAGAGTAATACTTTTATTTTGAAAGGAGCAAGAAACCAACCGCTTAGATTTCGCAAGGGTTTAGTGCTCCATAGAATGTTGTTTTAGTAAAATGATGATTGCAGTACGCATAACTTAGTTTTGTTTTTCACATAGCATGTGTTTCGTAGATTTCAGTATTCATTTGATGTCTTAAGAGTATGTTAATATACATGGTTCTGATTCAGAAGTACACAATGTTGTGCAGCTTAAAATTAGAATATCTTAATAACTTTCCTGATATTTAAAACGTTATTCAAACATACGCCATAAATTTTAAGCGAAATCTCATTTGTATGCTCGTTGCATCAAGCTCTTAAATTTAACATATGTTATTACAAAATGTGTTTTATAAAGACTATGTTCAATGAAAGCCGTGGTTGGAATTCCTGTAATATATTTATAACTACAATCATTCATTCTTTCACTGTGTTAAGTTATCCAGATTCAATTCCTCGTTTTCGTAGAGATGTTAAACACCCTTAGACACTTCGTTACGAACCATGCAGTGCGAAGCATTGCTGGTTCTAACATCCAAAATGTAACTGTAACCAGGCCACTCGGCCAGGAAATAATAATATTCAACACGTAGTTGCTACAAGCTTCAAGGATAACCTCCCCACTCCGACAGCGACACGAATTACCACACAGGACAAAATACAGGCCCGTAGCCAGGTGGGGACCAAGTCGGGCTACACCCGACCTGGGTTAATTTTTGCGCGACATGACATAGTAAGATAGACCTATACACTTCTGCAGAAATAGCTTATACACAGGCAAACTAGCCCCTCCTGGGCAATGGTTCGCCCGATCTAAAATAATTGTCTAGCTACGGGCCTGTCACAATATGGGGGTGTGTACTTGTCCGTCTGCAAGCCAACGCCACCTGGGACACATCACCTTCAAGATGCACCACGACGTCCACCTACGACGTTGCCGTTCTAGCACATCAACCTCGACAGTATTAAAGGTGGGACTGTTGTAACTAATTAAGCGGCTAATAAATAATCTTTTAAACAAAACTCTTTAACTTAAATATCTATTCAAGCCTCCCTCTGCGGATAACCTTCTTAAATGTAAATGTAATTGTATAAGTGTATTATAAAATATATATAGTTCCTTAAACCAATTTGTGCGCATTTCAATATTATTTATAACAAGAATAATTCTTGTACTTTACGCGAACAACCTCAAATAAATAATTTTATTCGTAAATCGTAACAAGTTGCATTATATTCAGTGTAGGTCTAATGTGGATGAGAACTTTTCTTTTCAATAATAAAGTGTGCCGTACTTTGAGCATTACATTTTTGGATTAAACATTAAATGTTCATGTCAAATCGGAAAAATTACAACAAACAAGTTTGTTTAACTTTACGATATTGGAATAACGCGTGTAAGCTTTATTGTGCAAGGAAATTATTTTTATGGCGTTTGTGTTAAGCAAATGTCACAGAACAACTTAAACAATTTGAAATACATTCCCTTACTTTGATTCTGAACCTATTATATATGAGGCACATTCAATTCAATTTCATAATTCTGATTTTACGTCTGAAAATTTTATCAATCCAAATTCATCTAAACAGTTATGTTTGGTCTTATATTGCTATCGACTGCATTTTTAATACAGATATTTATTGTAACAGTGGAATGTGAGATAATTTTTTTATTTTTTTTTGTCAGCGCTTAACATCGAGGTGTTTAGCGCTAGTGAAGGATGACATGATGTTACTAGAGTAGAACATTACTACAGTGAGCACACACACTTTTGGTAACTAATAAACAAGCAATATTTAATGTACAATCTGCAGCTGGTTGTTTATTTCCACATAGCTTCGGTACTCTGACATATAATTTCTGGCTACGATTGGCGTACACACGTATTGTTATATTGGTATAGCAAACCATTGCCTTGATATAAAAAAATATTTCTTGAATAAAGAGCCTTAGAACAAACCATACGCTAATAACTACTAATCCATGTCGGTAACACAATTACCTATACTTCGTCCATAATGTAATCCATATTTACAAGTTAAGAAGTGAAACAAAACTGTTCCAGCTTGATAAATTACAAAATTTTAGCAGTGACTACCTCTACAGCATTTCACCGGCGAGAAATTTACGAAAACTCCATAAAACACATCTGCGTAAATTGAACACACGCTGCAATAAACAAATGAAATTGTTTCCTTTCTTTATGTACATTTAAACACATAAATTTGCTAAGATTGGTGACGTAAAAATATTCCCACCATTCCAGCACTTCATTGCACAACATTTAAGAGGTATATAAGAAAGAACTGTTTACAGTAAACCACTATAAGACTGCTTAGCAAAATTGAATCCACAAGCGTTATTTGAAACTTATCGCAATTATCAGATATAACTGGCAGTCAATACTAAGAAAATTTTAATCATTCTATAAGATTTGTATCAGTGAAAACGGTAGACAAAATCTTGTATGCACACATGATGTTTCACTGTCTCGAGTTTCATAATTTTGTAGTTACATTTTCTCCACTTATAACAATGTGTTTGTGCGATTGAGCCGTACAGTGTGCTCATCGGGTTAAGAA
The DNA here is from genome assembly GCA_003012365.1 of Medauroidea extradentata. Classification (NCBI taxonomy): domain Eukaryota; kingdom Metazoa; phylum Arthropoda; class Insecta; order Phasmatodea; family Phasmatidae; genus Medauroidea; species Medauroidea extradentata. The sequence goes on from PNEQ01096137.1 coordinate 227,908, forward strand.
CGACAGCACTTTTTAATTTGTGAAGTTCTAATAACGTTATTACTATATATATATATATATATATATATAGTTCTCACTTTCGTTAGGCCTCGTATTTTTCTACAGTACATACTTTTTCTTAAATATATTTGGATCAGTGTAAGGTTATGGCAAGTCCTCTATCTACCTTACAGTTAATTTGAGGGCTAATTTAAAAAGCAAGAGAAAATACAGTCGTCTGAGAACACAGTTTGTGCCTCAGTGGAGTTAAACATGCCCGATTCCCAGAGAGCAATAACACGAGGTTTCTTTTAATTATAATTTTAATTGACCTTTTATGATTATCATTTCCTACTCAGTGGTAATGCTCGGAGGGA
>PNEQ01096138.1:0-46942 GCA_003012365.1 Medauroidea extradentata
GACGATATGCTCCGTACATTAACGGAAAATTTCCGTAAAATTACACATAGACTTGTAAAAATTCATTACGGAAATGTCCGTATTTTTTTAAATACGGGGACATGTCCGTATTTAATTTTTACGGACTCAATTTCCGTATATTTACGGCGAATTTCCGTAAAAAATTCCGTAATTTCACGGAAATTTTTAACAGTGTAGGCGATGTGTACAAACCGTAAGTCACTTGTTTGTGGCGACCGTAATTGTGCGGGTGCCAGCACGATATTTCTGCTGAAGATGCTTAAAGTTAAATGATAATGTATAGATGACCTGCTAAAAGGCTACGAATTTGCTCATGACGATGAGTGAAATATTTTGGTTAGCATTTAACATCTAGGTCTTCAACGCTAGTGATGGGGGACATGAGGCGTGTATGGAGCTGCGACCGGAATGGAAGGATGGGGGAAATGGGAGATCTCCGAGAAAACCGCCAACCAGCGTCATCGTCCGGCACGATACCCACGTGTAAAGCTCCAGGTATCCAATCATAGGACCCAGATTGCTTTGGTGGGACTCATGACGATTCCGTCCGATAAATGAGTATGTACGGACAAACTAATGACGGCATAGGCGATGTGGCGTTACCCATGCACTTGTTAAAAATAAACAAATAACATGATGGACGATACCACAGCGTAGTAAAGAACAATGTGAACTGTATACAACAAGAATGTTTACCACATTCTGTCACTTGAGAAGTGCACCCCGAAAATAATAACAAATCGTTTGTACTTACAATCTTTGTCACATTTTCACATTATGAATATGTACAGTAAACACCCAGTGAAGCCATTGTACTTTTCAGCCTACCGACAGATCCTTTAAATTCATGTAACAATAACAATATGGATTTGTGTAAAACAACATGTGCAGTATCTACTGCCTGTGAATATAGGCAACACTTCTGGCATTCTTCTAGCTATAGATTGATGTGTACAATATGACAAATACCATTTGTAGCTTGCCGGTGCGGTAATCACGACTCTAAACTACCAAAATATATTAAACGTCGAGAAGAATAGTATATAACGTATACATGCTCAATAATGTACCACTTATCGTTGTATTTGTCAAGGTGTACGCTGTGTCGGCATTGCATAGCTTTACGTGACCGGAACATACATGCTATCAGTGAACGCGATAAACTACAGAAACTAAGAGTTTATGCTAGTTTTGCAGATATCTATGTCATAAATAATTTTTTTTTTTTTTGGAAATTTGTAAATATTTTCACTTAGTTACAGACATAATGCGAACATTGTGTTTCTAATCTCGATTTTAATCTTCCTCGGTATTCAGTTAAGGTAGAAAGTGTTCGGTATAATTTTAATTTGATTTTACTTAAGAAATCTCCTACAATGTTTATCAATTTTATTCCGTCCTATCCTCTATAAAACGTCTAGATTTTATGACCCTGTTAATGATTTCAACACTTGGCTAGTGAACTTAAAATATCGTATTTAAGCATGAACACGTCTTTGTAAAAAAAAAAAAACACGCTTTGATTTCCACATACGTGTTGCAGCAGAAAAAGTTTTACAGAAACTTGTAATGACTGAGGCGTGTTTCGGGCCACTCCCTTTGGCTCATTAACAAAATGTTATTAATGAGGCGAGCATAATTTAAGGTTCAAAGTTGATTTGCTAGCAGCGTTATGCTTGTTTTATTGCACCGAGAGCTAATGAATTATCGTGGGAAAGCTAAGTTTATTTGGTTTAGTTGGTGGTGCTTTTCATTACCTAATAATAAGCGCCTTAAGGAATAACATATTAATAATAATCTGCACGGTTTTGCCAAAATTTGTATGCATATTAACTTAAATCTTAGTTTGCTCATAGGCCTAAATTATTTTTTGTGTACTTAATATTATTCGGTGAACATTGTCGTTGTTATTCAAAAGAAATCCAAATTCCTTCCATGTTTGTCTAAACCTGTGATAATGTTTGTTACCTGCAAATTATATTATCCGCGTTTTATTTATAGGTGCCAGTTTGCAAGTCCAACCTTGTAGAAACTCAACTGTTACAAAACTGACACTAAAACACTACATTTAGTACTGTAAAATTGAATTAAATAAACCAACAAAATGTAATATGCTTATATAAATAACTGCAATTCACTTAAAGATACAAATTTCTGTGTCATTTGTCAAAATGTGGTTTTAATGAAAGGTTGAACTTACCGCACTTATATCATAGTATATGCGTGTATTTATGTGTATATGTGTTTACAGATAGTCAAAGATTTATTGCATCAAGGCGAATTTTTACTTACTGTAGACGTAGAAGCTAGGTAGGGTGTTCCAAAAAAAATGGTAACTGAAACTTACATATTTACCAAGAGTCGATATGTATAAACATAATTTTGGGTTTTGTTGCAGAGTTACCTGTGTGACTTTGTACATGCCTCAATACAGCATTCAGGATCAGGCATGATGTGCTATTGCTTATATACTCTGTGATACGTATAGTATATGGACGTGCCAGCAATTTAGTTACCAATTTTTTGAAACATTATAATTACATTTACGCAAGACTTGTAATTAAAACGTTTCTTGCTAGTGTGAATGGGAATGAGGTAAATATTGTTAAAGTGTATTAGTCAGTGCATGTCGTTTATTTGCCACATGGGTCGCACGGGAGCCAAGCGAACATATGTATACATAGGTATATTTCAAGGCACCTGACGTACTTTTCAGTAAGTGTAGAGATGGGGAGTAGGAGGAGCCATGCTTTCTAGTGACTGTTGTTACCTGCCGGATTGTTGTTGGCAGGTAAGCCATTCTCCGACAGCCGGGAAGCGCGTGCGTTGCCGCAGACATTACTAAACAGCCCGGAGCAAATAAATCTGCATAGCATACTGTGCACATCACCGTCATACTTCTGAAACCTGCCTTCTCACAAACGACTCTGCAACTCCGCTGCCATAAACATGAATTGCCAACCTACTTTACTGCGTATACTGCTAACTATAGTAGGGCATCGCTTGTAATGCTGGCAATTATTTTAAGTAGTATGACGTTAATGTTATTCCCGATCATTAGAACGTCCTCATAAACATTGAACTAGTTTTCATTAGTAATTGTATGTGCTGAAGAGACCTCTTTACAGCGTGTACATATTTTTCTCAGGTAGAGAATCTTCCGAGAGATTGTACATGAGACATTTAACAAAACTGTGATGGTAGGTTTTAAGAGAATTTAGTGCTCTATTTTAACAACTTAAGTTACTTTTGTCAATTAATACGTATCTGAATTCGTTCTCACACAGTGTGGATGGAAAACAATTCCAGCAGTACTCTAAATACCACATGAATTAAAGAAAATTTCTATACAATTATGGAGTTTCTTTCACGTTTTCAAATTACGTCAATATGAAACACGCTTCGCAGTTTTCCGACTTAAAACGATTGTAGTCCACGTGTTGTAAAATGATCTCCGTTTATCCTAAAGTGGTTATTTATTCACGTACATTGCATTGTTGAAAATAAATATAGATTTGTCTGACAAAACATTAATTAAATATAGTCTACTGTTTGTCCTAGTTGTGCGTCCACTCAACCAAAACTTAAGTTTTTTTTGTTGTATAAATCTTTGAATGTTTAAACATTACCATATACTAATTTAGTTTTACGTATATATGTACTAGAGTGGAGATGAAATAGAAATATAAATTCAAAGGAGCAAATGAATTAATGAATTTTTTAAGTTTCGTTTAATTCCCGCAATTAAAAAGTACATTTCTTTTTTTTCTGTCACTTATACAGGATTTTCCGTTCTTAATTATTAAAAATTTCTTGGTAAAAAATTACTGGTACCTCTAATCGTGTGTTATCTCTAAACTGCATTGTACCAACCAATAAATACATTTCCCAGCGCTATAGGGAGTGAAACACTTCAGAGAGGTGTGACCAAATAAAGAATGACACTTGCCAGGAGATGAACTAGGGCTTCCTTTCAACAAGTGCGGCTTATCAAGTATTCACGACCTGCTCCTGACTAATTGACTCTGTTTGTTGCTGACTCATTAGGCGCATATTGCAGGCTTGCTCGTGAGAGTTCCAGCAACGACGCTCTTGATACAAGAACTAGAACATCACCAGCTTCTCTCGAGTCTTCTATTCCTCCCAGACTGCTTCATGCGCGGTCAAACGCCTCCATTTCAAATACATGGCTTTATTTCTGGAATAATCGATTGTTTTTGTTGAAAGAATTCCACACATGGCACTCGAACGCTGATGCAACTTTTGACGCCTGTTCTGATTTACGTAAAATGTATCCACTTCTTCATAATATCCTATACCGCCTTGCACACAAACTCGTATTTTTGTAACTGTATCAAACACTGTCCAACTCCTACAGATAAGATTATTAGTAATTTCTCACAAATAAAATATTTTTAAGTTCCATAGTTTTCGTACAAGGACATGTCAAAGTATCGGTTTGATTGTACTCGCTACATATACAAATTTAAATATATTCAAAAAATACGAATAAAATAAATTAGTGTGAACATTAATGTATCAAGCCACAGAATGAAACCATTGTTTTTTTTTCTACGTAAAATGATTTTAAAATCAGGTACTCAAATATATGCAAAAATTGAGGTATATTAAAATTTTTTCTAATACAATAAATTTTAATGTGAAATAACTAATGCATAATTCTGTATCTTCATATATTTACTACCACTCTAAATTATTTCATTAGTAAACTTTTAATAGTTACTTTTTATTATGTGTAAGTAACGAAAATAGCCAAACCGCTAATTTGACATTCGTTTGTACAAAAACTACGTAAGTTACCGGAAAAATGTTTTATTTGTGGGAAATGGCTATTAATGTAGTGTCCAATAGTCGGGAAGTGTTTGGTACATTTATAAAGTGCCGAATTTTCCTGTGCAGAGCAGACTTTAAAATGTCTATTTCTATTTCTCTATCTAGAAAAACACCAATCTTAATAGCGGCTGGCTCGTAGGGAACGGCAAACTGAGGTCGACAATTTTGATTAGATTTTAAAAACACATGTTTAAAAATGTTTATGTTCGTCTAAAGAAACGTTAGTTATTTTTACACACAATCGGATAACAGAAAAATATTCAATAACTCGTATCTCAACTTCTAATTTAAGCTATGAGGCACGGTATTTCTCTTTGTGATCGTTCAGTTGTTAACCCGTAAATGTAGTTGCATGATTATTCTTTCCAGACTCGGAGACAAGAAATGAGGAAATATGTAAGTTAAATAATAGAGACTGAAATAATAAAAATTAAGGTGAGGGGTGGCAGGTAAAATATTTTTATACCGACCTGCCCATGTGAAAAGGCCCCTGACCAACTTGATACGTAAAACTGGCGGAGAAGCATTCATTTGACCATATACCATATTTTCTACAAATATCATTACAGAGTTACATTTTAATTTGCCGTAGAAAAAAAAGACTACTATGAAAATACTGCGCACCAATTAAGTGCTCCGCCTATAAATTTGATATCATTCTTGGAGCACGCACAAGTCTCGCCTGTATTGCTTATACTATACCGATGAAAACGCGTCGCACTAAAATATATGTTCATTTTTTACGCCACCGCACAAAACATCGTATGTCTCTCGGAAAACGGCTAAAAACTCACGTCTTTATTTTAAAGGTGAAATATATATTTCTTGACTTTGAAGGAGAGTACCGCCTAATTGAACTAACCATAACTACTGTGCTAGGACGTTTTATATTATATTAATATTTGAACAGTTTCTTAAGACCAGTCGCAAAGAAATTAACGTAATTAAAATTTCAGAATGTTTTGTTTATGTTGTTATTTATACACACAGACGAAATATTTTTTTACACTTTATTCATCGACGCAAAATAAAAATCGGGCCGAAAGTATTAAGTGTAGAAGTTCTGTTTACTACGGCGTGCAACACGTCACGATATTACAAAAAAGTGTAGCAATAGATTTGAGTGGTACAGCATTACTTCCGGTTACTCAATAATTCGCTGACATAAAAGTATAAAAAGTGCCGTGAATAGCTCCAAAATAAATTTTTTAAATCTCAAATTTGGAAAAGCTTCGACATTTTCATCTTTATCATTTAAGTTATTTCAGCACTTCGTTAATGAATGATGGTATATGAACTTGTCTCGAGTGGCATTCAGAAAATTGCCAAATTTTATTTCAAACTCAGTATTTATTTATATAAATAAATATTCAACGCTGTTTTTCGACATATCGTGACGTGAACCATGCTACTGTTCTTCAGCATGAATTATTTCATTTCTGTAAGTCAGTTTGTTTTCCTTCCTTGAATAACACAGCTTTATTCAGATTCGCACATTGACATTCTATTATACAAAGCTGTTAAAGCTAAAAATTTTCATTACTGTAAAAATATAGAACAATACATGTCTACAAAACAAGCTACATTTCGTGTAAATATAAAACAATTTTTAACATAGCTACAATTTTTAGGGAACTCCCACCTTTTCTTCTAAAGGAGAAGTGTAATTTGCAGCTGTCAGTGTTGTATTTCTTGCACCACGGCGGTGTTGGTTGTAAGGTGACTTTGCTGGTCCTTGCACCAAGGAGGGTCGGGAATCCCGTGCGCGGCTCCTAATGCCCCTTGTTTCGTCTTGGGTGCTCCATTGTTTCAGGCGCGACCACGCCCCTCTCATCAATATGGATCACGTTCTCGCGCCGTGATTGGTGGAGCGGCGGGGCCGTGTGACAGGTCGGCTCGTCTTGTCAACCCGGGGCCCGTGGCGCAATGCCCAGGTTGATGATTATTACAAATGCATGGCGGGGCCCCCTTTGCGCGAGGACATGCCCTGCGGCAACCCACAGCGCTCCCCCCTTTTTATTTCCAACAAGACAAAAAACAGGTCTATCCTCTTCCACCACACTCCTTCACCGTCTACTTCATCTGATACCCTGACGTGTAGCTATTAGCCGCCGTCGTACTTTAGGCCGTCACGCCGAGTGGACAGCTCGTGTTCGCGACGAGGCAGCCTTCGTCCCACGATACATCTACAACAAAAATATTTAACCTTGGGGTCGATCCTCGTGGCAGGACTACAAGTTCACCGAGCCAGAGTGCTCATGCTTCAACCCCATCCGAGGCAGATGTGTGTGACCTTTTAATAGAAGGAACTTTATAAAGCCTCACTTCTCCAACGAAATTTTCCTTTCTCTAGCAATACAGGATGAACGATTTCATTAGGAACGGGTACAATTTCATGCTGGGCTACGTAAGATTGAATTGCATCAAAGCAATTCCCAACTATTTATTTTATTTTTTATCTTGAAGAGATAAAGAAAAGCACCGCCTTACGGTAGTTAAATTAAACCAAACGATGACGGTTTCAAAAACGTAGCATCGTAAACTTACAAATTTGCTGAACCGGGAGCATACGTTGCAATGTGTTTAATTATGTTTGCCAAGGTCATATTTCTTCATTCTATCGGTTATCACTCATACAGTTTTAAAATATTACTACTGGTAACTGTGTACTGGAATATTAAATGCCACAAGTAATTAGCATTTAATAAAATAATATCACGTTTTCAACAATATTTTTACTATACCAAGAGAAAAATATTTAAATTTATTCCATCATTAGCTGAAATCTTAAAATCTTGAAGAATATATATTTTTTGGCTTCTTGTACAAATTAATGCACCAGTACTCACCACTTGTTAAATATTTCTGAAACTACTTTACTATGTTGTGTGTGATAGTAAATAGCGTTAGGAAATATTTAAATGGCTAAGTTAACTAGACATTTTGCTATATTGGCCTATGCTATAATTTTCTGCAAATATCAACATTTATGACACTGGATTACGGAAATCTTCCGCGTTTGGGAACATTTGACTACCATGAGGGGGTGTTTTCCCAATCTTTTTCTGGTAGAAAAAATTAAAAAGTCGTGCTTATGGCTCTTACTATTCTCGTGCATTTAGTAATTGGTAGAGACATGCAAAAATCGCGTTGACATTTGGTAGCAGACTAAACTTCCCTTTCCTATACATAATAGGACATAATCTACTAAAATAACGCGAATTTTGCATGTCTCTAGTAATTGGATAAAATGTATCAATCTAAATATCTGAATATCATGGTAAATTTACCAAATACAAGTTAATAATTAAATAGGCCTACTAAATTACATGAAAAATGTTGTGATCAGAATATTAACTCTCATGACGTCACTTCCTTCAAGTTTCAAGAACGTGCGGTCTTGTATTTATCTTTTGTATACTTCCTAACGTGGCCTGATTAAAATATTACAGTATCACTTATTGGAATAAAAGTTTCATAGCAAGACATAAAAAGCATGGCCTTTTCATATCAGTCACCATGCATTAGCGACAGACAATAATTCCTAGAGATTCTCAAGCAATGGAAATAACGCTAAAATGTCGGAATATTAAAAATTTAAATTAAACTATAGTTCTCAGGAGAGTTACTTACCATGCTTAAACCATGACCAATAAGAAAGAATCGACAAACATAACAATGCTGTAATTATATATCAACCCACCACAAAACATGACATTAATATACAACAAGGACGAAGAGGTCACGCCAAGAAATAACAAAGCCTTACTGCGACATGTACTACAGTTGTGGCAACTAGCAACAAGTCTGAAAGGGATTGGGGGGGGGGGGCCTTGTCTTTCTAACAGAGTTCTCTGAATGATGTTGCCTGTCACCTCTCATTTGGCTCCTTTTGCTTCCAATGCTTTGTACAATCTGACCTCTCACTTCAAGTGCTGCCGGCCGTACACCAATAAGACCACCTCTTACCAAGCCATAGGTGTCCATCCCAACCTAACTCTGTATTACGACAATCCGTCCATCTTGCTTGCGGCGATAAATAACAAGCTATGTTAGTTCATAATGTCTTTGTAAAATTCTTGCAGTGAGGATTTATGATTCAGTGAACAATTGTGGACATACCTACACCATTGCATAGTGTTATGTCGTGTCAGAAAAACAAGAGTGAAACAAGAACAGCAATAACGGACCAAAACAAGCTGAATTGGCTGTAATCAACACGAGGCCTAAAGAAGCTGTAATAAACAGTGTCAAATAACAGAAAATATAAAATATAAAATTGAAAGTTCAAAACAAAAAAGCAAAAAAAAAAAAAATCGAAAACTGTGAAAACCCAGGTCAGCAATATTAAGACAGGATGACACAACAGCGTCAGTGTGTGACGCTGTCACAAACACAAGACTAGGCAAAATAACGGTGAAAATGCGAAAGAAAACAGAAGATTTTCTCAGGCGTTTCGAGATCTCAAAGGAGTATATCCACAATATTTTACTTAAACGTCAGTTCATGCTGGGATGTTTTAGATAAGTAGAAAGCTGAAGTGTTTTCCCCTTGGTGCACACGACTCTTACTTGTAATTGGTTCAGAAAGCATGAACCACAATATCTAAGCCGTCACTTTCCCGCGTGTACCTTCGTTAGATAAATTCGAGCTTTCCACTTATTTAAGGTAATAATATAACCGGGAAAATGTCATTCTGTATTGAAATATAACTTACTTGCTGTTGATGGTATGATTCCTGTAGAGATTTTATATATTTTAACTTTTTTTTTGTTTGAAGTTATGTAGCCAGTACAAAACATGAAGGGTGGATGAAGTGGTTAAGCTGTAATGATTGAACGCAACTGTATATAAAGCCATTTAACCGTTGATTACAGGTAGAACATTGCTTTATTTCTATTAGCTCCCTAACAAACATTTCACGTTATTAAATGGAGCATTTGAATTTGCAATTTCGCCGCAAGTTTACCGACTTAATGGTTGATGACACCTTATCCTAGCCACCTGACTAGCGATTATCTATGTACTTATTAACCTAGACGTGCTAAATGCTGTATGTGAACCAAGGTTTATCCGGCCTTCTTGCCACATTAACGTCATATCTTAACTCGAGCGGCAAATTAAAACTTGAAACATAAAATAAAGTACCCGGGTGTGTAAGAAATTGTTCGTAGATGTGTCTCGCCAATATGTGTTCGAACTGAGTTATAGGCTACACGTGGTAAATTATTTTTCCTCACTCAAATACGTTCTCTTCAAATTATTTAAGTGGTAGTAAAGCGCACACCTTGTAAATGTCTCTTCATCACAAGGCAACGGTTATATGTGATACAGATTAAAAACATCGTGTTTCTCTCCTCAAATGTTTCGTTTATATTTCCGCGGAGTACCAAGTGTATGCTCATGCCTCAGTTGTCTTGTGATGAAATCACAATGGTGCGACGGACGCGACGCGAAGGGTGCGACGCAAATAAAACAACTCGCCAGCCAATCAGCACCAATACTTCGTCAACGGGATAGAGCTTAAAAAAAATCCTAATTTTGTGTCCAAATGTGTTGAAACTGGTGAGCTGATAGTAAGATGCATTTATTTAGTTTACGAGATTTTTTGCATTGTTATCAAAAGCAATTCATAACCTTTTTAAGCACACGTATAATTGTCAGTTATATTTTTACTCGTGGAAATGCCAAGGTGTATGGAAAATAAAATATATTACAAATAAATGGGGAATAGTTTAAGAAAAATAATAAAACATCGATGGCTGCCGTACAAGAAGATGGTATATAGTGGCAAGGGACTATTTTCGTTTAATATAACTTAGTTTTTGCCACGCAACAGAGGAACTAGTGTCCCCAATAACGAGAATTTTAAGAGTCGCATCGCGACTATCGCGTTGTGTCAATCGCTCTATTGTGATCAGCATTAGAGGGAGGGTGGGCTAGGCGGATATGATGGTGTGTCTACGTCGAATACAGCGGCCACCCGCTCTGGTGTCTTGCCCATGCAACGGGAGTTGGTGGTGCGCAAACATAGATTCACCTTCTTTCCCTCTCGCTCTCTCACGCTCTCTTACCTATTTCACCGCCTCGTCCTTCTTTCTTCTTCCAGTTCCTTCGGGAACCTCTGGTATCTCTCCTGTTCTAGTCTTAGCGACACTCACTCGTGAATGAGTAAAAGACTTTGGTCAGCGCTTAACATCGCGGTCTCCAGCGCTGTTGAGGGGCGACATGAGGTGAGTGTGGAGCAACGTCGGAATGAAAGGGTGGGGAAAACTGGAGATCCCCGAGAAAACCCGGCATATTCTGGCACTATTCCCACATGCGATAATTCGGTGACCGACCCCACAGTGACTCGAACCCGGATCGCCTTGGTGGGAGGCTAGTGGTCTGACCAATCGGCCACCGCGTCCCGACTCACACGAGGATATACCACTTCATCATGGGTTTGATTGCCGGCCGACACAAGTCACTTTACGGACCCAATGGCAAGTAACTGAAAACCAGTAGTGCTCGTAACGTCATTTATGAGCACTTATTCCGTTTTCGTGATTTGTATATTGACATATAATAGCTGTACATTTACAAATCAATTCTTGCACATTTTACAACAATTGTTTGAAGTGTCACAACGTTTTTTGGCAACTAGTTTCCAAGAATTATTTTTTGTAAAATCACAACATTAATGTTCTGTCGTTAGTTTATCATTTTTTTCCTTGTACAAGTACCTACGATTTTTTTTACTGTGTGGAGTAATTTATTCGATCCTTTTGAGCACGTTATCGAACTATGTGACCTTTGACAACATTACGAATCATTCATATCGTAACTTGTTTTCAGCCATGCGTCATGGTAAAACAAACAGAATTCAGTTGTAGGTCAGAGAAACTACTTAACCTCAGGGTTCTCTTGGAGCACCTTGGATATATTTACTCTTTTTTGAACCCGGTTCGTTGCGGTGTGGAATTTCCAAATGTTCTGATTGATTCGTTTTTAACTGATACATTATTAGTTTTTTTAAACGTTTTTGTTGCATCTCTGGACGTCTTAAATAGTACCAAAACACTTAGCTACTCATATTCTTGCCCTACTATATCCGGTATTCACATTCACAGCCTTAAAATATGTTGGACCTTATTAATTTCTCTAAAGATGTCGTCCTTCAAAACGCGTTGTGTATGCGTGAAAATACGAAAGGGCTCATTTTTATAAAGCGAATACGTTTCTTTGATTCCGCTGTTTACTGAAGAATCTGCTTTTACGCCCGAATGCTAATAATGTATGAGATTAGTAGTTGTAGAGTTGAATAGTCTAAACTGACGTGGGCTTATTAGTAGAGATATTTCAAACCCGAAACCATTATGTATTAAATTTGTTTCTTTGCGATTTCGATCATCTAAATTTCTGATATCCACTTTTTCATGCCCGCTAGTGTTAAGACGTGGAGGTGTTACTTGTATATTACACTATAAATTTGATTATAACAGTAAGCCTCGTATATTCCTATGATCACGTTGGGAGTTGCAATAATGGCATCTCATTTACAATTGTTGGTACGCGTTCTTTTATCTGACTTTTCGAGTGTAGCCAAATTGGTTTCATTATATGTGTCCCAAATGTTTCTAATTGAACGGCAATCTAGGGTCACTTTACCAATCAATGACAACTATATACCAACCAGCCTACTTTCATTGTATATGCTCACTTACTAAGATTACCTTGATTGCTAAGGACTCTTTGCGATAGGATGTGTAAATGACATTGTAGAGAAGAAAACAATGGCACAAGCTCAACCTACAGTTACATATTCTTCTGTGTAAATTTAAACGAGTAACCTGCAACAGGTGCGTTGGTGCCTTGAGTATACTGTGTTTGAGGCTGTTCTCAACACTTCATGTGTCTCATGCCACATCCTAAGTTTGGTTAGTGAATCAATGTTCAAAACATTACTTCTCATATGATAAATAGTTAGATAACTACTAAACGAAACGTATCCTACTTGAAATTTCTTCCTGCGTGGAAGCCGGCGCATATAAGTAATATAAAGGCGCATGCACTCTCATTTAAGAAGAATGCAGCCGAACGTGGGATGAGAACCAGCTGCTCTCTGTACTCGCGATAAGCATAATGTAGCCATTATATTCCGAGAAAGACTTGTTATCTGTCGGTGTGTCGTCAAGTCGTAAACGGACACAAACCACCGACATATAGAAGCCGACCGAGATTAGTGGCCAGGTCAAGCGACGACCTCCCAGTGACCTTGATATGGTGACAAGCAGTGTCATCGTGTAAAAATGGCGGCGAGGCGAGCCTATCGCGCGGTGAACGTCAGTCTAAACACAGCTGACATGTGACGGCACCCCAGTGATCTGGGTTTGCGCAACTCTTCTAAACAGTCTTGAATACTTCGCATATGCTCTCACCACTGTGTAAACCACTGGATGACGTTCCTTCAAAGCATTATGGAAACGATATGCAGAGAATTCCACATTATACTCTCTGACGACATTACACATACTGCATAGTGTAGTATGCAATAATTCACAAATAAAAATGTAGTATTGTTGTGTTTAGTGTATACCGATCAAATAAACCGCCATACTTACAAAACGAAAATTAATTTCCAAATAGAAGGTATCAAAATAGTGCTTCTACACACTACACCATTTATGTATCACAAATACAACCTGCTACACTTAAGTTACTGTTACAACGTTTTCACTCCACTTGTAATGCTACAAACAAAACTATTCTTATAAAAGAAATATTTATGCTTTCCTTCCAATAATTGACATATTTTCAAACGCTTTCATACCTAACCAGACTTTATAACCTGCGACTGTCTTAAAAAAATCCTTTTTCCGTATGCATTATAAAGTATTATAACGCTTCGATGAAGCGAAACCGTAAATTAATTTACGGCAAGAGGTAGTATTTTCAATTCGATGACGTTCTAGTTCCTTGCCAACATTCTTGTTGATAAACGTGTCGATGTTTAAGTTTTAATATATGCAATTTCAGACAGACTTTTATTCCACTGATTTACTACACAGGTGTTTTTCATTTTCAGATAACAATGACCCAGGTGAAAACTAAACAGCGAAACAAGCAATCTTGTTTGCTGAATATATTTTTTCAGGGTGGACACTGAGGGGAAACATAAAATACTTAAATACTGGACGTTTCTTCTTGTAGTACCCTCAAGGGTGTACGTAGGGTGGTTTTTTGCTTGATGGAGCCATGTTTGCCACGGCAAGGCCGGTCCATCTGCACAAGCTGCCGGCTTGATCTCATATCCCCAAACAAGAGATACCTCACCCCCAACATAACCTCCCCCTTACCCTGCTACACCCTTGTCCGCATCAAATTTTCATCCTTAGCTAGCCGCTCTCCTTCGTCCTGACCACTCAGAACTGCACCCCCGCCCCCTCCTGTCCTCATCTCTTCCACATACTTCTCCCTCGACCACGTAGTGCGCGGTTTTCAATTTAAATTTTAATACCTATCCCGTGTCAGCCCTGCTGCCATCGACAGCGTGATAGTCTACTGTCCGTCTCGCAAATATCGCCTGCCAGATTGTCCGTACTTCACTTGGTGTTCTGTGGGAATATTTATAGCTTACCGGCCATCTAGAGAATTCATTCATACGATAAACTTTTCATAAACTTCACGACTGTTTTTAATGCTGACCTAAAACTCAATATCATAACGTATGAACGCCTTTTCTTTCCTCAGCGTTGACTTCGAGTTTCCATTTCTTTTTCTATTAGGTACGGTTTTTTTTATTTATTTTTGTATTGCTTTTCATTGACTTGGCAAATGTTATTTTTTGGTACCGGCTAACTTATTCATTAATTTTTCTAGGCACTTTAATTCTTTCCTCTCACTCTGCTGTGATTTGAAACTCGTATGTTGCTATTTTAGTAGGGTATAATGAAATTAAAACATAATTGCACAAATCAAAAAAATGTAGGTAAGAAAATTATTTTACAAAGAAAGACATTTTTAATTTCGAAGTAGACATTTGAAGTAGTTGAATATTTGTTCCAGACTTGAAAATCCATACTGTATTAAATGTAATTCTGGACTAGTAGTGTTCTGTTTCCTAAGTATCACGATAGTCTAGATAGCTGTACTTGTATGCTCTATTAACTTTATTTAAATCAGCTGAAGTCTCCATTGATTAAGTTGTATTTTTATTGATCAGTAACGAAATCCATTTAACATTTTTATGCAAATCTACAGTTTACAACAAGAGTATTTAATGTTTTAGGTAAGAGTGTATTCATAATAATTAACAACGCAAACATGAAATGTGTGTGTATGTATATATATATATATATATATATATATATATATATATATATATATATATGAAGCAGCACATATGTATGCTTTAAGCAAACCTTGACTGACTGCGCAGTTATACTTTGATCTCGCTCTTTTCCAGACGTCGACTAAGTCATGAGCAGTTTCCGAATATTGTAAGTTCCAGCCGTTTAATGGTTTATTCATATAATGCAATTTATCTTAAGTCCAATTAGTTGGTTCCCTTTGAAAACCTCAGTGATGCAATGCGGTGGTAATACTAGTTTTAGCAAATGACATCTACTAGCG
This sequence comes from Medauroidea extradentata, assembly GCA_003012365.1. Lineage (NCBI taxonomy): Eukaryota > Metazoa > Arthropoda > Insecta > Phasmatodea > Phasmatidae > Medauroidea > Medauroidea extradentata. The sequence goes on from PNEQ01096138.1 coordinate 15,490, forward strand.
TAGATGTTTGCTCGAGTTCTACATGAGCGTTTGGAAACGGTTACTACAACCGTGTTTTGACAAAATATGTACCCAGTCCCTTTCATATTGATCATATACGCCCTACATATGCCTTTGGCCTCGGTCACACTAGAGGTCAAACCTGTTTAGTTAAATGCACTCGGCAGCCATGCTTGATTGTACTTAAAGCCTAAACACATTTGCGAGGTTACACGATTATAATCCTAATGAACTTTCTAACCTTAACAAACTTGAAACCTGAAATATACCATATTTAATTATTATCACATCTGAACTCAAAATTCATGACTTTTAATTTTCATATCGCATCTACCTGAAATGCTGCTGCTGTGTGTAAAGTGGGTATATTTATTTTACGCCTAAAAGCTAATTTAATTTAACGAGTGCGAAATGTTGGACCAAAAAGCAGCCATATTTGTAACACAAATCATTACTTCAAGCAGCCAATAGGAGAGAAGCATCGAAGATGTGTCGTTCGAAACTACATATGAAACCAGTTTACTTTGCACGAGAAGAGACTGTGATCTGAAGTAGTTCGTAGCTTTGTGACCGCTCTATAAAACTGAACATGTTTAAGTGAAGTAGTTCTGTATCCACTGTGACCACGGCCTTTAACAACTGGTTTGTGTTCTGGTTATACGTTATCAATTTCATTGGAATATTATTTTGAAAATTTTGGAAGTAGATCTCAGTCAACAGATTATTCCTTTTTAGAACCCTATCAATAAAATTATAATATTATAACTGTTATATTCATTTTGTGTATTATGAATTATAATACGATTTTGTGGCGAAAATATTTTTACACTAATTGGCTTCAATGCTTTATGTGTACATCTGTACCTCTGATTATTGGTCGGTGATTGTATAAGATTTTCAAGCGATTTTAAAATGTATTCTTTTCACTAAATGTGCCACTTAAATAACAATTATCCTCGAACGTTTGGCGTAGTTGTTTGGTAATATGTTTAGTAAATGTTTAGAACCAAGCGACAGTGTACAAAACCTGTACGTGATTGCGAGTATGATTGTGGTTTACAAGGCAAGCAGTTTTCATTGGATCTCAACTTTATTTTAGTCCTCCTTAATAGTAACACGGTAATTTTTAAACAACTCTACAGTTTGGAACATTAGTTAATTAATTATTAACTTTCATCTCTCTTTTTGTTTTGTATCTGCTTGGATATCACTTAACACGGCTTTCAGATTTATGATACACATATGTAAACTCCGTTCAGACTATCATGTCTGGCATATTTGTGGTGGGTAGGTAATTTAATTCATATTATGTTATAATGTTGGCTCTTCCCTAAGAGCTTTGTGGTTGAAATGAAACAGCGACATCAAACAAAATATTAGTAGAGCAAACAAACTGTTTTCGCTGTCGTTTTGGAGCTCTCCACGTGCTCTCATTTGATTACAGAAAAGAAAAATATTGCCTCGTGGTGTAATTTCAGTCTACCGTTCGGATCTATTATAAAACGTAATATCCTGTTAATAACGAACCAGAGACAGGATACTGCGTCGTGGCAAAGTAATTAAAAAAATGTCCTTGTTTAAACTGTCGCGTGCTTTAATGACTGCCCTCTACTGAATCCTGCCTAGCAACGGTTATAAATAGTCAAAATATTAACTCATCCGACAAACGCCCGTAAGTTGTCAGTTTATCATTAACATGCTTCAGAGAATTATTTTTATTCATTTGATCATATGTGTTGGTAGTTAGGGATAATTTTCCAGACCATAACACTCGTTTTCATGTCTATAGAAATTTGTCGAAAATATACAGTTTAAACATAAATAGAAATATAATCCGTAGTAATTAAAACCGGAAGTGGCCTCCGTGCATATCGTAAAAAATAATACATTTTAATTGTGCTAATGTTAATTGTACACTGTTCCTATTGTCCGTCACAGCCATTTTATGTTGTAGCAATCGTCCGTTTGAAATCGAAAAATAATGGTTTTTCCAAAATATGGGTATTACACTGTTTTAAAATGTTTTAATACATATTTTCGCGTCATGTGGCTAGATAAAAAGTGGCGTTTCAATATCTCAGCCCTCTCAATTATAATCTATTCCTAAAGTAGACTGTATTGCTGAAATATTTCTTCATTCTTGCTTTGATAATACAGATATCTACTTTAGTTCTTTTGTGCCATCTTAGTAGCTCTAGAAATAATGTCGTTTGTCCTAGCTATGACTGCTGTGCAGACGTCATGCAAAAGACATTACCAACGTGATGATTTGTAACACGCATTTCGGATAGGTTTTTACTCTTGTACGTTAATCACTTATCCCACGCCCTGTGAAGTCTCCTTATGTATATCCGTTCAGACAACAATTATGTATATTTTAACCATTACAAGTTGAAAGAGAAACTAATTGAGTTTATATAAATTGGTATAATGAAACGCGAAACTTTACTAGTGTCTCCTTCATACTAAAATCAGTTTTGTGGGTCAGAATGTGTCATTGAAATGAAGCTTTGCAGTTAGGTGAAGTGTCAATTCTGTGTGCATTCAAACTTAAGTTATTCATACTTAGTTTTAAGGCAGGGCAACACAAGCTGAGTTGGAATTACTGGTTTTCTGTATTGTTGGGTTGTTAAGAAACATATATTTCATAGGTATCAACACAGCGCTGTAATAAAATACTAAACCTAACTATGAACTCATAAATAGACAATATCTTACCAGTTTTCTTAACGCAATTAGTATTATGTTATAATTAATTGTGAATATATTATCGGATATTCAGAGTTAAGATAATCCGTATGTAAAAATTGCCGACTAATAACGAAGGCATTTTTATAATGTTGAAGCATTATATTAATACTTTTTTTCAGTAATTTCAGTGAATAGTGTTCAACACGTGGTATGAGAACCCACTTTGGTTCTGATGACTGAAGAGTACATTATGATTAAAGGTACGCAGGATGTTTTTTGCCATTGCTTCGGTAAAATGAGTGTACGCAGAGGACGTATGTATGCAGGTCGGGTAGTAGCTGACGGCTCGTAGTTGGTAAGCGTCTATTACAACCCCCGCCATCTCCCCTGTTATTGGGGATGTAAGCGACTCAGCAGGGGAGAGGACCGTGGAGACAATGGCGCATTAAAACACGGGGGTTGGAACAACAGGGGTGCCACCACACCTGACAACAAGGGTTGCCAACCCCCTCCTTGCTCCTCGCCAAACTCCTGTCCTCTCCCCCATCACAGCCTCGCCCTACCACCCTCGCAGCTCACTTCATTAACTCGCCGCAACCTGCATCATTAGGCGAGCAAGATAATGAAGTGTTCAGGGTGGTTAAAAGTTAGAGAGCGCACGACTTGCGGCAGGCTGAAAAAAACGTTGGCGGTTCCTTTCTTTCACGGCGAAATGTAAACGAGGCAGATTTTTATCTCACTCTCAACACTCAACACTGCTTTTAGTTGAATTCATAACTCTTAACATGTATACTATCGGTGCTATCGTGAGACGTTACTTCAGCTCTCTCTAATACACACACACACACACACACACACACACACACACACACATATATATATATATATATATATATATATATATATATATATATATATATTAGCAGAGTTATCACAAAAATGTCCAGTTCACTAATGTCTATTGTTCCGACGATAAGCAGCCAAGCGTATTAAAGCAATCAGGAAAACCGCAGTTTTTTTCTCATTCTTAAGCCGAAATGACAGCACACTTGCTTTGCTAATAATTATTCCCAAAATTGGTTAGAAATACACGGTTATTTGTTTATTCCTTAATTAATTTGTAAAATATGTAAGGCCTTCATGATTCCAATATAACGATGGACGAACAAAAAAACGTATTAAAGAAAAGTTATTTGTTCCTTTCAAAATATTACGCGTATTAATGACTCTGTTAACGAGTCCTCCAACATTCTTTAAAGGTGCTGCCTACCTTATGGTTTTGTTGACAGCAAGTATAGGGATTTACACGTTAAATAACATTAGTTTCGATTCGTCATTTTTCGTAATATCGCTTGTGGACATGAGCGATTTCCTCCAATGAGAAGAGGAGACTGTTTTTATAGGGTTAAAAGTTGTGAACAGAAATTATGCGTGTGTGTTTTGGTGTATTTTATTTATGAATATATAAATGGGCTAGCGGTTTTCTGGTCATTAAATTTCTTTAGCAATGTGGGGCACATTGGTCTGAACGAAAAAGTCACTGGTGGGATGGGATATATGTACGTTCGTCAGGCACGGAGCCTCATGAATATTAATTTAACATGTAAACCTCTAACCTTGATCTCGCTAGGACTTCGGGTATAGGCAGCGCCCTTAAGATGGCCGTCTGGCCGGTCCGCTGATCGGCGTGCAGAGATTCGGCCGTTACTAGATTTTTTAGAAAACTGTTCGGCGTTCTTCAAATAATGTCTCCTTAGAAATAGCATTCAAAGAACGCTATACGTGTGTATACAAATTTCACGTCTTCCATTTATTCGTAGCGTTTATTTTTACGCTGTCGAAAACGGTGTTTTCACGGTTATTTTTTGATTGGAAAATCTTGTTACATATTCTTTTCAAAGGGATATGCGTTTTAAATAAACCATTAATGTCAATATTACAATATAAAATTATAGGGTCACATTTGAATATCTTATAGAGGCCAGTTGTCAGCGAGAAGACTACACACCAGTTGAGTGACTTGCGCCTAGAGACTAGGGTGAGTAGTGATGTACGTGCTGAGTCATCCTTACAGCTTCCGCACTCCTAGGCCTCAAATACACAAAATACCTTCACACAGGCGGCCATCTTAATACCACTTTTAGCTCATTTATAAGTTATATCTGAAAGACACGTAACTGCCCAAGCGTCCCACACTGTTGCAGTTCAAATAACAACAACAATCAGACACGGACTCCATTAACATGCTCTTGGATCCAGAGATTACGGCGAATTACTTATCGCTAGTACAGCGTCTTGCCCGTCTAGAGAAGTAGGACACTACGTGCGCGCATCAGTGTTGTCCTTATCGCTCGTTGGTTCTGTACCCATTAACGGGCAAAATACATATATCTATTTACTTATGAGGTTTTTATAATAATCAACGTAAAAATTAATTAATAATCAGTGGCTGAGTTATGAAAACATCTCATGACAAAACAATAATTATTGTTTACTTTCTGAAATAATAAAGTTTAACGAGAAACTTCGCAATTTTTTTTCTAAACCAAATAAAATGCCGGAATTGTTATAATTGATTCTTAAAAATTTCTTTCAAGTTAATTTTTTCAAATCTTTCTATAGGAAAATTTACGCGCATCATTCCTTTTTAAATGTTATCTTTCAAATTATTCTTAATTTATTCGACACAGCTTATATTTTTTAACACCTTGTTTTTATTCTAGGTTGGCAGAGTTCTGAAGGAACAGCACATGTGAACATTAGAGGCGATATAAGTGTTCGTGTATAGTATACTAGCAGTGCGCCAGCGGCTGTGCTACCGTGTATTACTCAGAGCAGATAATGTTCACTCTAATTGAAAAACCTCCTTATACACCAGATAGGTTGTTCGGTCATCAAGTGTTAGGATGATAAATCTGCTAGTTGTGTTAACTCTGCAGCAGGATGAGTGGTTATAGCTGTTAACGCGAAAAGCAGTCTTAAGTTTGTTCATGCCACTAACGACGACTTCGCCAGGGTCATACTTATAGTCACAGCAAAGTTGACGTTGTGTGGTAATTACAGACTCTTTAATGTAAGAGTGTATACGAATGAAATGCGTAGTTGCATGGTATTAAGACTGATTTCCCCCGAGCACAACCAATGATGATGCTGACCTCAATAACATATTGGTTTTTCAAAACCTTCACTTGAAGTTAAGTGACATTACGGAGTTTAGGCAGGATAATGTTTCGCTGAAATATAAACGTATTTGGTGCCCAACATTGAGGTTGGTGAGATGGTATATGTGAGCTGATGCTGCCGAGGAACTTCCATAGATAGTGGACTGCATAATCAATTTTCACCACTTTTGAACGGCTTCATCCAAATTGCACTAATTCCATCTGCTTTGTAGTTTTTGTGTGTCAGGCTTGCACATTTGCACAGCATTTAAAGGCATTTGAGCCCAGAACCTCCCGAACAATAGATCGGATCTACAAACAACTGCACCACATAACGTCGAAATTATTAATGAAAATTAACATAAAAATAAAATATTAAATGCATGGGCTTATAGAGGTTGTACAACACCAAGTATCGATATAACTGCAAAATGAAACTCCTGTATAATTTATTTCTCACTGGTCGTTTGTGCTTTTCGGATCGTCTGCCTTCAGAGTTCACAAATTCAGTTTTCTGGTTAATCTAATTAACTTATAAAATAAAAAATCTTGCATCACTTTTTTTAGGTACATACGTAAGCATCATTCTGACGCGAACACCATCTCAATATCTCTACTGGTTAGATAAGTATCATCAGCTGATAGAAAACAAATTTTATACCTTTTTTGCCCCATAGCTGTCGAATTTCGAAAAATCTTAATTTCACGACTAAAATACTTGTTCAAGTATCAAAGTGAAGTGAAAATTACTACGACGATAGCTCATTCAGTCAAAGCAAAGTCGATCATTTATTGAATATCACTTATAACCTCTGTACAGTACTGAGAGTTCGAATTTTGAAAAATCTTGAAACCTGTTGTGGCCACTTACCTAATGATCATCCTGAAGCAAAAATAAACTGAATATCTTGATGGGTTCGATATATATCGAACATTGGTCTAAAACACGTACCAGGTCTATTTACCCCGTAAGAGACTTAATTTCGAAAGAAAAAAACTTGAATCACATTTAGACTATTTTACTGGTGTCTCTTGAACGTTAAAAAACATGACATGAGCCCGCTAAGTTCAATATATAGCGACGATTAATTGAAAACACATTTAATAAATTTTCACCCCCTTCATCACCTTGGGTGGGGAATTCCGAATTCAGGAAATTACTTTCTACATATCTGAGAAAGCTTCAATCTTAAAAAAAAAATCACGTCGATATATAAATGTCAATGGGGTAATATATATACATATATCTATATTACATACCAAGGTATGTGATGTTTTTAATCACTTTATACCTACTAGGACATGTAAAAATAATAAATATCCCGTATGGTTTTCTAAAGAACTAATTAGACTTATTAAATCTAAAGAACGCCGACATAAAATATACAAAAGAAACCAAACAAGACATAACTATAACCGCTTTTCCAATTTACGGAAACTAGTCAAAACAAAAATAAAAAATTGCAAGCTGAGTTGGCTCAGATCTATCAACAAAAAACTTAAATCTGCCCAAAGAAATTTTGGAACTTCGTTAAACTTATGAAAAATGGTTTAAAAAAAAAAACATTTATCTAAGTGTAGATGGAAAAATGATCTCTGAACCTTCCCTTGCGAACCATTTTGGCAAAAGTTTCTCTGAAGTGTTTGTGAAATCTAAAATATTGCAAAATAGTGGCAGTCAATGATGTATCTAAATTGCATCTATCTATACCTCTTGTAGACACCAGTTTGGTTTTGTGGGCAATTAAGTGTGTAAAATCAAGTAAGTCTGTGTGTTATGATAAGATACCTAGCTTCATAATTGAAGGGTGTTCAACTATTTTTGCTCCTATACTGACTCATATATTTAATACCAGTCTTCCTACAGGAATTTTTCCTAATTCTTTAAAACTGCCATTGTTATACCCATATTTAAGAAGGGTGATAAATGTCACCCTTATAACTACAGGCAAATAACATTACTTAGCCCTTTTTCTAAGATTTTTGAAAAGATAATTCACAAACACCTTTTCTTTCATTTAAAAAATCACATCTCTGATAGACAAAATGGTTTCATGGCTGGAAGAACAACAACTACTAATTTATTTAATTTTATTAGTAAAATCCATACTGATATTACCTCCAGATTACAGAACGATGTTATATATTTTGATTTCAGTAAAGTTTTTAAAACTTGACAACATTTTATAATTCTAAATAAACTTTCTGCTTTTGGCTTAGATAGGGGCTATGTAAATTGGTTCATTAGTTACTTACAGTCAAGAAACATTCTAGTTAAAATTGGAGTTCCTCAAAGGGGCACTTTATCTCCTTTATTGTTTAATATTTTTGTTAATGATACTGTGCAGTGTATAAAATATTACTTTATGCTGATGACCTTAAGATATTTAAAGTGATCAAAGATGCAACGGATTGCCTCAAATTACAAGCAGATATAGACGCTATTGTTAGCTGGTGTTCTAGAAATGAAATGGAGCTTAATATTTCAATACAATGTATAACTTTTACTCGAAAGACACATTCTTTGATTTATAACTACCATATAAAACAGACCGTAATAAACCGCGTGACAACTGTCCGCGATCTAGGAATATTGTTAGATACAAAATTATTGTTCCATCACCACACTGATATGTTAGTTAACAGTGTATCAAGAACTGTAGGTCTAATTTCTCATGTCACTAAACAAGCTACTAATAGCGATTCTCTGCTTTGTTTGTTCTATTATTTAGTTAGATCTAAACTTGAATATTGCTCTGTTGTTTGGAATTCCATTACGGAAACAGACTCTGAGCGCCATGAAAACATTCAGATTAAAATTTTTTAAATAATATAAGAAAGGTATTAAATAGATAAGACAAGTTTTTATTTAAAATGAAGTTCTAAATAAATATAATACGCATTCATTAAAAGAAAGAAGAGTTGCTATGGATGCATTATTTCTTTTGAAATGTTTTTTTGCAATATTTGATTATATCCCTGAAAATTCCAAATTACAGAAGTAGAAACTCCTTTATTTTCTGTTCTGGTAAATCTGGAAGAGTTATTGAACGCTGTACTAAACATGTCAACAAAATTTGTTTATCTTTTGATCCATTTAATAAAAAATTATTTTGTCTCATAACATTGTTAGACGTAATCTGTTAGAGGTAGATCAAAGTTGCAAATATTTTATAATGATTTTTGTTCTGCCGCAGTAAGTTAATTTGATGAAATAATTTACTTACGCTATAAACTTATTACTGCAGATATCGCTTGGTTTATTATTCCTCACGGAATTAATATGTTTAATCACCTGCCTTGTGTTGTTATGTTTTGTGCTTTTTGTTTTGTAATGTAGTGCCTTCCTGGTGTGGTCTAATAAGACTGTTTGTCAGGCACTTTAATATTTTTTAGATAAGTAAAATAAGTAAAAAATATATATTTATATTGATTGTGAACCAAAAACATATTTTACCTTTTTTTTTACCTCTTTGGATCCGAATTTGGAAAATGTATTTAAATTGTATTTTATATATTCCCATAAGCATCAATCTGAAGCAAAGAGCAGTACGATATCTTGATTGGTTCGATAGATATGGAGGAATAAGCGAAAACACATTTCACGTATTTTCACCCCATTGATTACCAAATTTCAAAACTTCTTGGAGTCCTGTCATAGTCATTTGTTTACGTAACCAATTGAATTAAAGTTTCACGAGGATCGTCAATTGTGTTTCAGTGATATAGACGATTCATAAAAAACATATTTTGCCCCTTTTTACTGCTTGGGAGTCGAATTTCAAAATATCCTAACTTTTAGGGTATTTACGTAAGCAATAATTTGAAGTAAAAACCAACTCTCTATCCCAAAGGATCCTATAGGCATACATAATTAATCGTAAACACTTTTAAATTCTTTTCATGCCCTTAAATTTTGAATTTCGACAATTTCTGAAATTGGGTAGTACGCATTTTTATGAGGTACTATTAAAGTACAAATCACGATGATAGGACATCGGGTTAGAGCTTAATCGACGTTTCTTCGGGAATACCTCCCCCCCCCCTTCTCAACCTCTTAGAGGTCGAATTTCAAAAAATCCCTCCTTAGTGGTCGCCTACGACCTGAGGGGAAACCACACAAAAATTTCACGATTCTAGATCCAGTGGTTTTGGCTGCAGTTTGATGTGTCATTCAGTCAGTCAGTGTTATCTTTTTTATATGTAGAGATGACTGCACAGGTAGTGTAATCGAGGAGTTGGCTGAAATAAAGGCCTCAGTGAGAAAATTGCATTATGAGATATGGCAGGTGTAAAGTTTTGGAGAGATAAGTTATTGTTTTATTTTACGTCTCTCTCAAGTGATGTTCTCTTTATGTAAATCAACAGTAGCTACTTACATTTCACAAATTAATAATATTTACTATAAACACACATAAAAATTAAACAGCAATTATTTATAGCATAGTGGTATCAGAACAGAACAAGAAAAAAATTCATAACGTTGTGAATAATTGAGACATCGGTTCAAATATTGATGTGTGTCTTTTATGGATGTAATGGAACACGATAAACTGTTTGATGTAAGAAAGGACTTAGCTTACTCATGTCTTTATTCCAGCCGACTCCTTAGTTATATGGTTCATACAGTCTGTTATGAGCAACCCTGGGTCAAACATTAGTATAATACGCAGGCCTTGACAAGCAGGCCACCTGAGCAATCACGTAGTTTCTTAACCAGGGCAACCGGCAAATGATTTATAAATATTAAACACAATTCGTATCAGACACGATGTGTGACAGAGGAACTCCCCACTCCAACAAAGATACGTTCAGCAACACACGACGTAATATATAGTCGCGTAACGCTGGCAAAGGTTCTGTCTGCTCCGTATCGACGCCAGGTTCACTACGATACAAGGATGTACCAGGACGTTCAAATATGTTCGCCGTATAACCGTTATATTATGTCAGCCTCGGCAACATGTTTAACGTGGGACTGTCCAAGTAAATAAATTACGTGGCTAAAGAATAACCATATAATATAATTATAAATATTAACATAGATAAAGCTTTCTTTGCCTCTGCGATTAGCTTACTTGTGTCATATTTCATAATATGACAAAAATTTCTGACACCAACGGATTCGCGTACTTAAAGGATATAGTTTCATGTATTTATTGAGTTCATATTTGCTTATTTACAACTTACTTATATGACTTAATTTTGAAATTCAGAGCCAGTAGTGACATAAAGCATTGCCCAACAGAATTTTTAAAGCTTAAGTTAGCCGTTATCTTTGTTTACTGAAGTGAGACTGAACTCAAATAATAATTAGTTTATCTCCAACTACGATTACGCAGTTAAAAATAGTAAAGATATATAGACAAATTTTAATTAACAGCAATCACATGCTGTGTCTTACTTAGATTAATTTTTGAATAATAAATATCCATGTTATGTTATGAAGAAAAAAAATCCAAAACAATATTTACAGAAAACTTTCGTCTTTAATAACTCAAGCCCCTTCCATGCTTCCGAATTTCTACTGTTTTCGTGATTATTATTTTATGAATCTTCAAAGAGAGCAGCTATCAGAAATCTGTTTAGCAGTATTGCGTAAAATGGTTTTGTTTATTGATTGATAATTTTATTCAGCACTAGAAATTATATGGTTTCGATTTGTCATGCAGAATCATTGCAAGAGAATTATTGGTTAACTTTCAAGAATTCTCTTTCAATGAATGACAAATTAATGAAAGATTCCAATATTATTTAGGTCAAGCAGTTTACCAAGAATATTTCCTGTACTTTGTCGAAGAGAAAGTTGTGATAATACCATTTGAATAAATGTTATGGTTAAAAAATTGAAACTGCAGTAAAATTGTCTAACACTCCACCGTAAGAGTTCTATACAGCAGGTGTTTGAATGCTTTTGCAGCATGTTAGGAGAAAGTTTTTTTTTTTTTTAAGAAGTGCAGCTAAACGTGTGTTCGATATCTTTATCTACGAAAATAATGCACATTTACAACTATGCTTCTCTATTTTTATTCTCTACATATCATGTTTAAAAACATGATTTTGAGGCACCTCAAAGTTGCTAAAAACGGCCTTGTCAAAGAGATGTCATGTATAAAATACCAACAGGAATCGTAAAACAAAAATAAAGAAGCAAGCGCTGGACTTTACTACGTCCATTTCGTAAATAAAATTGTACGATCACCTCACAATATCCCATTAGAAACAGTGAAAGACCAAAACACTGCACTGCGTTTTCGCGCCTCGCGCCTAACGGAGATACTGTTGTTGACACACGAGTCAGTCTCGCCCTTACCGCTTGCCTGTTCCCATTCCTCAAACACGGCATCTAGTGCCTGATGTATAGGACTCTTAATAATAATTTTCTTATCCAACTTGTATGCATATATTTGTTAAAAAGCAGAACGAGTCGTTGAGGTAAATTTACAGCGGGAAATACGTGCGTGATATATTGTAGAGCAGTAGTCGGTACAGCGGCCACTATGGAGCAAAGTGGCCAGAGTAGATGAGCATAGAACGAAGCCTGCTAGCGTGGTGCCATCTCCGTGGTCACAGCGGGGATCTGGCGCTCAAAAGAGCCGCCCATCTCGACGGGAGGTACCTGCGACCTGCGCTCTGGCGGCGTGCAGCGTAATTGAAAACCTCGGCCCATCCTCCTTCTCTGCTGCTCGTAACCATCCTGTATCCGCGGCCAGCGAGACTTCAGCCGGATCTCGTCCGTGCTATCAGAGAGATATTTGGTACTGTTAAGTTGAAGCAGCAGCGGAATTAAAGCGATGCGTACCTACGCATTAGAAGGCGCAGAAATTACGGAGCTATAAAGTATACCTTGAAGCGCTCATCTTCCACCAAAGCGATCCGGCTTCGATTCCCGGCGGGATCGGTCCCCGGATTTTTGCATGTAGAAATCGTGTCAGACGATGCCGTTGGCCGGCGGGTTTTCTCGGAGATCTCCCGTTTACCCCGCGTTTTCATTCCGGCGCCGCTCCATACTCACCTCATGTCACCTCTCACCAGCGCTGAAGACCTCGATGTTAAGCGTTGATCATAATCTCTCACTCATTTGAAGCGCTCATCTAATGCCACCGCACCACAACGAGCTAGAGTGCGTGAAACCCACCGATCCGTTTTTTGCATGAAGCAACGTTTCGCGTACATCCGGTTAGTACACTTTGAAGTAATGTAGTCTGAAAAAACAATTTTAAGCTATATTGAAGGGCTTAGAAACAGTGTATTTAATGAGCGTGTTGTATTAAAAATGGCATTTCTTACTCGTCCATAATGTGTTTTATTAATATTCAGTTGGTACAACTGTCACATGTGCAATAGTTTCGTTAACATAATGAGGCTTTCAACCACCATTAAACTTCAGAAGACTCAGCTAGTCTCCAGAAACAACATTTTATAAAATGTAAATCTTTGAATGTTAAATGCTCAATGAGACTTTCCAGCATCGCAACTGCGATGCGATGTAGAAAAGCTTTACTCGCTTTTGAGGTAACGGTTGTATCATTCTTGAAGATGGTACGCTTGTCTGTGTGTCTATTAACACGAAGAGAACCTAATGCGTTAAGTATAATATGATAATTTTTCATAATTGTAGTGTAAAAATTGTGTCAAATAGTGAGAGTCATGCGGTAGTGTCCTATGTATGTTATTTTCGATCGTTATCATTTGTTCAAGGGTATAAATATGAATGATAAACCACAATTTTCAAATGAGTGCAACTTAAGTAACTTTATCAAACCGCGGAATTTCAGCTGTATAAATTGTATCACACTGTCTCTCTTATTAATTTATTATCAATTACTGGATGTTGCTTAACATTTCCGACGGTCAAAAGACGTTAAAAACGATGCAAATAGTTTATATAAACACGTGGCCTTTCGGTTTTATATCCGAGGTAACTTCAAAAGTCTGTAGTGCATAAAATTTGGTACTACACGATGTTATACGAGTTTGCTCAATCATACTCATCAGGCATAATTCACGCCTTAAGTCGTCGTATAGTAGATTGCCGTATTTTTTTAACACACGTTCGTTAATTAATTTGGAAGATTTTTTGGATACGCTGATGAAATGTTTTAGTGTAGAGTGCAAGTGTTGCACAAATAATTGCATCCATGCCAGGAGACTATGCACGTATGTCACAGTTTTTGCACAACACACTGTTCGTTTATTTTCCGAAAGTCCGTGCACATCATGTCTGCTGTTTTCCACTTCCCGGTTGATATTATTAATACAGTGGTTCTTGTCAACCGTTGAAACAGGTTCAACTTGCTGTGATTCAACGGGTACATTGGTTTGAATATTTAGTACATTCATCCTAACAATAAATACATTAAATTTTTAGAAAATTATATCATCTGCACATGAACTATCACACCCTAACAAATCAGTGACGTGTTGACTGGTACAATTTATTAAAAAGGATAACGACAGATGGTTCACATATATTGAAAACGCTCAGACATGTTTGCATTCAAAACAAATTTATGCACAGTGTATGCGTCGTGCCTTGTTTACCGTTATATACATTTACATTTTTATATACATATCGGATTTTCTGTTTGGCCTTTGAGTAGTGATGTTGCACAGAGATACTGTGTCACAAATATGAGTGTACTTCATTTATGGAATCCGATTTTCACTCAAATACTAAAATAATCGTTTTTTATTGGGAATACACACGAAAATTTCTGTTGTGCTAGCCACAGTTTGTATTGTCAATATTAACCTATAGAAAATGTTCGTACTGGTTGCATCTTTTGTAGTTATTGCGAAAGTAAACTGGATGCATCAATATAATTTCTTTGGTCACTACATCAAATTTTTGTGACTTTCACAGTTACAAAATTTTATGTGGTGGTCACGAAGCTTTTTTAGTGTAAATACATATTTATAGGCCATTCCCAATAAATTAAATACTTTTTAAGATCATTTCCCCCCATGCCACTTACCAATACATATTATTTATTTCTGTCCCAATCGATAACTTTCAGGTTCAATGCAAAGTATTCACAATAGTAATTACAGACACAGCAATGTTTATAATTAACATGAATAGGAAAGCTATAGATGCAGAGAAAATAATTATTTATAAAGGTCTTACAGCTTCCTCTACTGTGTGCATCTTATATCACGTCACATTCATGCTGATTGTAGTAAGTAAGAACTACTATTTTTAATTCTGTAAGTTTGATTCGTATTTTTAAAATTTTCACTAATGTGTAGCTTGGTGCAAAAACTAATACTGTCATTATTCATACTCAATATCTGCTTCGAAGTTTGTAACTACTATTCCGTTACAGAAAATTATATAACCTGGTACTTCTTAAACAAAGAAATACGGGCATTTTGAAATAAACCAACACTTACAACTCATCTGTGTCAAAATGTTACAGTGTTGGTTTTTGTGCCATGTTACGTAAGCACGGAAGTTAAACTATCATTGTAACAAATAGTCTTAGCAAATCAATCGCAATAATGAAAGTAAATGTAGCTAGTTTTTCTTACATTAAGTACTGCGTAGGAGGGTTGTTGAAGTAAATATAGCCTCTAGTGAATATTTTGTAGGTTGTTTTACTGAAGAAAGAAACAGTTGTTCGTCCCGGTAAGGTGTGAATATTGACAACAAGTTTTTAAATATAATATCCTGTTGGTAAGATTAAAGACATGTCCTAGCTAGAGGCCAAATTTATGAATAAAACATATGAGGGATAAATATCTCACAATCTGTTGCTGTTTACGTAAAATTAGCAACATTAACAAGGTTTAAAATCATGCTAACTCTCTGTTTGGAGGGTCATTACCATTGTAAACAATATCGGAGTATCTGATAGCTATACATGATGGGCTCTGTTCTCCACAGAGTTTAATATAGTCAATACGTAAAATTCAAGACTGACACCAGTTTAAAGAAAATAAAAACATTTTAACTTGTAAGTATTATTTTGCGTGTAGGATATAGCCTAATAAATGGTCTTACATACACATTATTTAATACACACATTTTTTAAACATTTTCCGTATAAAAACTAACGTTATACTTAGTACTTCAATTCTGATAGGGGATATTTGAAGATTTTAAAAATTGTATTCTAACTATTTAAAAAATCGAAACTTAATTAACATAAAAAAAATATTTCCTTGTGTGGGAAAAGACTTGGGAAAATGATTTGTTATACATTACGCAAAAAAAAAATTCAAGTAGGTGTACTGGATCTATAAACCCAATAAAGATTTGTTCACATTTAACTACATATTCGAAGTTATTTAGACGCATTGACGCCTGGTACTGCAATATCCAAGTAGTTTTAACATATTTTGTAGTTCTCTATTCCGACGAGACAGTTTTCGTACTACAATACAATCTTTGGTAAACAACATGGGTGATTTGGTAATCAGAAGTCGTAAGTTATGATCACATGCATACAATACGGAATAAATGCTAAGCTGCCGTGTTTGACAGCAAAACACGATGTTATATATTTGCCGAGGGTTGGTATTTAAGTGATCTCTCGTGGTCACTAGTCTTAGATGGTCTGGCGATACTTGACCCACGCATTGCTTGGAAAATGCCTGCATAAACTTTGGGAAGACTTAAACCATTAACATATTTAGAATTAGCCTGCCATCTTCGAAATGCAAAATCCAGGAAAACATACAAGCGGGGAATTGAATTTTAATCAACACACATGTCGGAAGTGAAATTCGATGCAACTTAGATACTTTTTTTTTGTGAACAAGAAATATTCCACTACTCCTATATATTTACAACATATTTGTACCTGTACAACACTTTGCTGGTTTGACATTTGGTGTCATACGTCCTTTTATTTTGTGTTGTGGAAAGAAGTTCTATTCATTATTGTGTTATAAGTGTCCATGTTGCCTAAAATAGGTGAATATCTAATTGTTAATTCGCATGAGGAGGAATGCATGCGAAACAAAACCCCTCGGTGGCAGGTTTTCTCGGGGTTCTTCCGTTTCCCCCACCCCTTCATTTCACTGCTGCTCCATATTCACATCATGTCAACCCTCAACAGCGCTAAATGCACAGATGTTAAGTGCTGACCAAAATATTTTTACGACACTTTTAATTCTTATGTGTATGTAAATATATGTAATTCAATGTTAAATGTGGACTTTTAAAGTACAGGTTAGATTTTTTGTCAGGCAAAATTTCTGCCACTTTGTAACATAGTAGTGTAAGTGATGAATAAAATTTGCGTATTTCACCGTATTCATAATTGACGTCTGAAGAGTGTGTGTATGTATATATGTAATATATACATGTATTTACATACATATATACATATACATGTATATAGACATATACGTACATATACATACGTATATGTATATGTAGACATATACATACATACACAAACGTATATATGTATATATAGACACACATGTACAAATACATATATATACGTATATATAGACATATGCATACATATATATGTATACATAGCCTACATACATGATGTTAATGAACAACATTTAAAATTCTCCGTCACGCTGTAGAAGATGCTAAGACGAGTAAAATGATACAGGACACTTGATATGGTATCGTAAATGTTGGGAAGTGCCTGATAAAACTGCACACAAATTGTGATCTGTGAGGTTCGAAATCTGTGTTGATGTAGCGAATAATTATTTTTGAGAAGACAACCAGTGCATAAAATGACCAGATCTGACAGTTCATTAGGCCGCAGATATGTATTAAAAAACACTAGCGTCCTGCTGAAGCCCCTTCGGTTCGATTCCGGTGGCGTCACCTGCATACTACAACTGCCAAGACTAGTAATTTCTGTAGTACTGTGGTTCTTACTGTTAATACACACACAAGCTAAGAGAGTAGCTACAGTGAATGGGGAAATGTCACGAAATGGGCAAGTTGTTGCCATTCAAACGTAGTATACATACCTGATGACAGCAACTTGCCGTTTTTCAGGTACTTACCAGCATTTGCTACACAAAGTGTCCTGTATCATTTTACTCGTCTTAGCATCCCCTACAGCGTGACAGAAAATTATACATTCCGTATAGTATATAATTTTTCTTCTTCAGAGACTTATAAATTCCTCATTTTTTCCGAGAACAGCCTATACCTGCTAATTAAGGTTTTCTATTTATCAATATCAATTGCTTTTATTTATAAATGTGTATGTGTATTATAATGTAATTTTTGTATGTTATTTTCAACGATGTTACATAATTAGAGACACTGGGATATTGTCGCGTTGTTTCTCTGCCCTACTATTACTGGATCGTGTAATTTGTGACACGTGTGAACAGTTTTGGGACAATTCACACTTGTCCTGTGTTAAAACAGTTCTAACTGGGCCGGTTGAGGAGAGTAATAGTGCATATAATAAACGACAGCCAATATCGACACAAAATCTTCATTGTTATATAGAGTACGTAGGAGTCTACGATCCGGTCAACTTTCCCGGCCATTTTCCAGTGTCTCTATTATAGTGTTTTGTGTAACACGACAAAATATTCGTCCTTGGACAGTCGGATGTTATGGATTAAGAGAACGTTTAACCGCAATTTTCACCATTTTTTATTTTTTTAATATTTGTACCACATGTACTTTTTATTTTTTTTTGTACATCAATTGTGACTTAATTTAGCTCCTATGAAATTTTTTCATCTATCGTAATTTTTGCATAATCGCTTGTCAGAGTCAAAATTTGCATGTCACGAATTTAGGATCGACGCTATACAACCAACTGACTTACCGGACTGAAACAATTCACACTGCCTAACGATGTTGTAGGCTGCAAGCTCTAAGATGTAAAAACAAAAAATTAAATATTTTTGTACTAAAAAATTGTGATATTGATAGTTAAAACCTAAATATTGCAAAATGTCTTTACAAGTACAAAATTATTTTTTTGTCGTTTTCATACAGTAGACCTTGTAGCCTACAACTTCGTTATTTGCTGTAAATTATTTCTGTTAGGTAAGTCAGTTGTTTTTAGTGTCGTTCTTAGAACCGTGACGTAAACATTTGGATTTTGACAAGCTCTTATGTAATAACTATGGTAGATAATTTTTTTACAACAAAATTAACTCACAATAATATCTGCAAAAATATATTCGGTACAAATATAAAAAAATGGTAAACATTACTGTATAATGCACCCTTACGAGCACACAAAATAGAAGCCTGGTTGATTCAGAGTTTAGTTGTACGATGTACGATAATGTTGTTCGTGCCACGTGTACGACTTGGCAACACTGCTACGTGGGCACGGCCGAAGTAAGACACTGCCTTGGGCTAGCATGCCGCACACCGACACCGGTATAGGCGTGTGTCAGGTGGCCTGGTGATCAATTCCTCGTCGATAAATATCTACAATAATTTTTTGAGCGACTCGTAAAATTCCTGGGACGTGTTTTTATCTGTCACGACTTATCATACGACGTAAAAAAATAGTCGACTGCACGGTAATTGTCGGGTTCGCGCGTCGCTCGTAAGTTTTTCCCCACTTGCGAAACCGGCGCGCCAAGAAAACCGTAAATCATTCCTCTAAATGCCAGAAAACAATTTGACAATCGTAAGAGTATTAGTGAGATGAGGGAACTATTGGAAGGTATGCTTACCACCTAAGGCGTTCAAATGGGGAAAAATCATAATTTAATACGTGTGTTTAATGCTTTTAGGTTTGAATATGGTATTTGGGATTACATGTTTTCTTATTTTAAAAAAATTGATGAAAGTAGCAACAAATTTCAAAGTTTATATATTTTCTTAGTTTAAAATTATTTGGTGTAGGGTTGTTGTACACATCAAGCCGTATCTAGTTACATGTAGTTTCAATGTGACATATTTCATTTTGTTATGTTTATTGGTCTTTGCTGTCTCAATGAAGTAATAATATGCAAATGTTGACTTTGAAACGCCATTATGGGAAAACTGACTAAGGTAATATTTTTTTGGAAAGGATAATGAACTCCAAAGTAACGTCCACAAAAGTGACAGCAATTCATGCAAATATTAAGATATGATTTACCATATAGTTTTTTTTTAACCTAAACGAGATCAGTTATCAAAAATCTGTTTGGTAGTTTTGTTGAAAATGTTTTTTTATCATGATAGCTGATTGTTTTTAAGATGAGAAATTAAACCATTTCGACAAAACGTTAACGAACCATAATTTCGTTATTACTTAATTATTAACTAACATCACAATATGTACTGTCTTGAAAAAATAATCCAAAATGGAGAACACTATTTCAAACAAACAATTTTGTTTAAAACGTTGGCTAACACTATTGTCTAGGATTGCTTTTGTTTAATTTTCGCATATTGGTTTCAAGAAACCTACAGTTATAGATTAATACTTTTAGCGTTGAATTATGTACCACGCCCTGTTAAGTTTTACTACTACTATATTTATGTTACAGAAATGTATGTATTGTTCAAAAGACAATTCTATTTTCTGAAACGTCTAGTACTTTAAGTCATGCTAAGAAGTTAAGAGGCACCCGAATTCACTGCAATAACTTTGTTGGTTTCACAGTTGAATATTTTTTTTAATGTAAAGAATCCGTGTTGAAGTACAGTAAGGCCGAGAGTGTGGTGAACGGAAACTTGGCACCACTGCGTCACGAGTAAAGCATATATGCAGATGTAGAATAACAAAATTGGCTGGTTTCTGCCTAAAACATGCAGTGTGATAATTATTTGTTAATGTTACCATATTTTATTGACTTCCCACTTAATGCTTTTAAAGGCTCGGAAGTGACTCGATTATATCTGTTATCAGAGACATCACTGCATTCAGAGATCTATACATAGAAAAAAGTGTTCAGAAATATCGTTCGTTAACTCAGTGCAACGCGATAAGTTTGCTATCACGCCCCTGAATAGAAGACGGAATAATCGAGATGTTAACTAGTAGTACCAAGAGTTTGATTATAGTAAAATATTTTATTATTGGCAAGATTGAAGTGAACCAGTTTCAATTTTTTTTTTTTTTTTTGTATTTGAGACACTATACCCAAATAGTGAAATTTCAGAACACATGACTCTGATAAAAGGAAGAGGTAAATATTAATTGCATTATTTTGCTTGAAACCATTTGTCGCTATGTTTATTCAAATTTATTTTGCGGTTCAATTTCTTTCTATAAATATTTAGCTATAGTCAGTGATGATTCTAACCTCTTACAGAACCAAACTGACTATTCAATACGTCTAGCCTTCATTATTGTTCAGTTTGGTCCAATGAGTGTTTAACTTTATCATATCAATCCATATACCACACTCAAGACCAACTCGGCGACTGGAATAGATTTCTAATTTTTCTCTTGCTTCAGTTCGGGCGAAGCATGTTTGAGGTAAAATTTCAATACGGTTTCTTTAATCGATTCCGGGTTCAATCCGTCGCTTCCGTATTGTGGGAAATGATATGCATGTCATCACTTGAGACAGACAGATGCCTACGTGCGTCCAGCCATAAATTCGCACTTGTGGAGATTTGTCCTGCCGTCGGGTACCATCCCATTGCTATATTAATTTAGTCATTTCAAACCCACAGAAATATACCTATAACTCCATTTGGTTACTTATAAACACATTTTAAATAAAGCTTAAGAAAACTTTGTAGTCAGTTTAACAGCGAGCTTATTTTACACTGTAATGATAAGTTATTGTACAAATCACAGTCGTTGGTGTAAGTTTGGCTGAAATCAAGTGAAACTCTGTGCTAATCACGTGGTATAGAATTATGAAATATAAGTAAGAGGACTTAACGACAATGAAACGTAATATAAAATAACCTAAACACAAGTCCACAAATTCAGTTGAGGCAGCTGTAAAATTCGCGGTCTATAGGTAAATTTCGAAACTTAGAGCATTCATGTTTTTTTTATGTAAAATAAGTAAAATTCTATTTTTTTAAAGTTACTGTACCTCTAATGGTACTAACTACCACTCATTTACAGGCCATGGCTAAGTCATCACTGGTTTGCTGGTTTGTCTGAACCACGTGTTCTGACATCAATATATATTAAATATATGCGCTATTTGTATACTCTAAGCGAGGTGACTTAGCTTTGCTTAAATACTACATTTGTTTTCCATAACTGTCATGTTGATATTTTTCATCAGGAAATTATCGCAAGTAAAGTTCTTTATTCTGAGCTACTGTATGTATATCGTGGGATTAATGCTACGATCAGGTAACTAGGTAGCTGAATATATCTACTTGTAACACTGATAATTGCATGAGTCATACATATTGTTATTTGTTGAACTGCAAATTTGTGTTTGCACAGTATTCCTAATTAACACAATTATAAATAAATGCACGTCAATAGGAACAACTATAATGTTAGTGTAGACATCTGCAGATAAGTTAATCTTGGTGAAATTAAGTTACCTGGTTGTTGTACTAAGTTCCCTGTTATGAATACCAAGAGCCTCGCTTGGAGGACGGGCTAGCGAAGACGGCAGTGTAATCAGGTCAGTGGCTGCACAAGACAAGGGCCTCAGCGATCCTCCCCACCTGCACTGAAGTGCAGCAATATAACGCAATGTATTGGGGGAATCGTGGTCTGTCTTCTACAAGCCTTCCAGCCGTCACCAGCTCGTCAGGATGGTCCTGGGTCGAGACCCACGACGTGCCGCCGTTCGTCGTTAGCAAAATATTTTATCATCAACCTCTGACATTATGCTAACGGTGAGGTGATTTGCTGTCTTCCTTGATTTCCCAGTGCTGGCCTAGTTGCAGCCTGAACCTCTCTCGCTGCCTCTTTATGCTTGGCCGTATCATAACATCACGATATGCTAAAAATAATATTCTATAATGTCCCAAAGTCACCCTCGCGCCTATGGTGTGTGTATGTGTTTATGTATATGTATATACAAGTACCTGTGTGTTTTTTTTGTGTACTGTACACAGTGTACACACAGGTAGCTAGGTTTAGGTTCTGTTACTATTTATATATTGTACTTAAGACAGTGTAATCTGTAGAAAATTAATACTTTTGTGGAAGTGACAATGTGTTCTGTGGATGTAACAAAGAGCTATGTTGCAAGAACATTTATAATAGTTCCAGGAACAACATCTGGTCTACAATAATATAGTTGCGTGTTGGCCAGACAGCAGGCATGTTGCATCGTGCTAGGCGGATGGACTGATTCTACCGGCGATGTCATAGGTTTTCGCAACTATATCGCAACTTTCGAGAGACGTCATTTGGATTCCCCGATGATGCCAATGCATATCCGTAACTACCAACAGGCACGAGGAGGTAATGTCTATTTTTATACCTCAGGTCATCATGTTTCATCAGCGATTGACGTCACTGAAGGGGCCGTATAAAAACATCGGTACTGCGCAATATGAGTCAGTCTTAGCCTTACAGTGAGTCTTGAAGAGTCTTATTCAGTCTGCTGTTGTGCAGTCAGTCTGGAGTCGGAAGTCTGAAGAGGATCAGTATGAGTTTGTAGTCAGCGAGTATGAAGTGAGAACTGAGAGGGGTGTGAGGCAGCGTCCTTAGGGACGGTGTTGCCACTGGGGTGGCGATGGACGTCGAGAGAAGTGACGGGCCGAGAGGAGACACTGATGGTGGCGCAGAAATGAGGACCCAGCGCCTTATGGGCGGTAACACGACAGCGTCGAGGCTGATGTAACTTCGGCGGAACTGACAAGTTGTGGCATCACAAGGACGGCAACACGGCGGCAATGGTCGGTGTCGAGGCTGGGTAACATCAGCGCCCTGCAGAAGGGACAGACAACACTCAGGTGTTGTGTCGGCGCGACTGAGCTGACGAGGTGTGGCGTCTCGAGGATGGCAATATGGCGGCGGTGCGGCGGCGTCGAGGCTGTGTGACGCCAGCGAGCTGCAGGGAGGACGAACAACACTTCTGGTGTTGTGTTGGAGTGCTATAGAGGCAGTGAGCTGTGGAGAACAACAGTGACGGTGTTGTGTCGAGGAGGGCATTAACTGGCTACTTGAGGAGACTGTCTACCTGGTGATCCAAGATAAGGAGTGCTTCGAGAGTTCGCTATTGGCCTTGCTCGGAGGAGGTGCTAAGCTTGTGCAGAGAGGTTGGTGAGGACATCACGGTGATGTCAGGAAAATGTCTTGGTGACGTCGGAGTCTACTGCGAGGCTACAGGCCCATACCTTCGGAGCAGTACTGGGTGAGACAAGAGGGCTTCTGCTGCGGGTCGACAGGTGAAGAAGGAGGTGCGCGACGGAAGTCGAACCGAAGACCTCAAGAGTGAAGACAGTGGTGCACTCTGGCTGCTGCACAGTGCAATGTGAGCCATTACCACTGCGGACTGATAAGGTTGTAAATTGTCACTATTTGGAATATTGTTGATTGGATATATGACTGGACCTTTATTGTGATTTGTAGTCTTTGATTGATGGTAAACACTCTTGTTCTTTATACGTCAAAGTTAATTAACGTTTCTGTGGTACAGTATTAATTGTGTGCATAACTAATTGTGTTGTGAGAGTTATAGTTGATTGCTGTTTTGTGTATTTCGTAGCTATGTTAGCTATTAAATTCAGTACTTAATTTAACTTAATTTATAATAATAAGACCCCTATTCCAAAAGAACTCATGAAAATTGCCCACATGAAAAGTCTTGCTTAAACTTGTAACAACCTTATTTTTCATTGATGTCTGTTTGTCGGTCATTCCAGCGATTATAGTAGGCATTTTCTCCACGTACGAACGACCCTGCCTCTTGTTCAGCGTGCTCAGAACGAAAATATCTACACAGTAAAAAAAAGTTTGCTTTTAAGAAAAACTTTTTGTAAAGTAGTTTCCAAAAAATGTAAATTTACCTATTAACTGAAAATTTTACAGACAATGGAAAATATACAAATATTTATGTTCATTTATAAACAGTTTTGTATGCTTACAAATATTTTTTGTCTATATTTACAGATAAATTGTTGTAGGTGCGTATTACAGCAGTTGTTTGAAGGGACGCAAA
This sequence comes from Medauroidea extradentata, assembly GCA_003012365.1. Taxonomy (NCBI): domain Eukaryota; kingdom Metazoa; phylum Arthropoda; class Insecta; order Phasmatodea; family Phasmatidae; genus Medauroidea; species Medauroidea extradentata. The sequence goes on from PNEQ01096138.1 coordinate 40,341, forward strand.
TATTTGTTGGCGACCAGTTTCGAAATTTTTCGTTTGTGAAAGTACAAAACATTTTGTAAAATGTAACAGGCCTTCAAATGTTATTTTGTTTCATATCAAACAATCTGTTCTTAAATATGTATCCCTTTAGTACCCTCGGGTATTTGGAAAATTTAGACCATTTTAACGACCTGCGCAATTTGTGTTGTATTGCAAGAACTGATAAATGTTTTGTTATTAGTTTACGATCTTATTCTTGTAAAGGTACGAATTTTTATTCACTCTGCTCTCCGGCGCGGTGGGGCCGCAGTTGGTTCAGTGGCTAGAGCACTCGCCTCTCACCAAGGAGATTCTTGCCAGGGTCGGTCCCCGGATATTTGATTTGCCGGACGATGCCGCCGGTCGGCGTGTTTTTCTGGGGGATCTCCCGTTTACTCCGTCCATTCTTTCCAGCGCTGCTCCATGTATTATATAACCCCTCACAATCGCTTAAGTCACAGATGTTAAGCTCGCCGCCTACCCGCACGTAAGAGGCTCAAAAGCAACAGAGCAGTAAGGTCGGCTTGAAGCGCGCATCAAATGCCGCGTCGCTTCAACGAGCCAAGTGCTGAACTAGCGTGCAAGGTTCCCGCCGAACGGTGTTTACTGTGGGACATTAAGCGGTGACCATTTAATTTTATTGGTGGAAAGTCTGCAACTAATTTCAGTGCAGGGGGCAATCTGAGTTTCACATACATCCGGTTAGTACATTTTGAAGTACGGAAATCTGAAAAGTCCGTTTTAAGCCTTATTGGAGGGCTTAGAAACAGTGTTTTAATGAGCGTGACGTCATAACAATTAGGTTCCAACCTTGTCTGCAGTTTGCTTACTTTTCGTACGTTGGTACAATGAGCTCGCGTGGAATATTTTCGTAGAAAAAACCTGTTTACGAACCCGCCGCAACGCATTTGAAGCGTGGGGTAGGCGGCCGCCTTAAGATCTGAACAAGTTATTTTCGCCTCACTTCGACGCGCCGGCCGGCCCGCTTGCTCGCCCGCTGTGGGAAGGCGAGCGCGTTAACCACATGCGAACTAGCCGCGCCACAACGAAGCGGGCGCCGACGTACGTATCTCTGCGGCCCTTCGCCGCGCGCGTGACGTCACTCGTCCTGCCGGTTATTAAGATAACACTGCAGGTGTAGCAGGTCGCCGCACTCGAGTTTAAAAAGTGCCCACGGAGGGCGGGGGGAGGGGGGGGGGGTGAGGAAGCCAGAAATAAACGGCTGTCACTCGGCGTGTTTATCGCAAGAGGCCCGGCCCGGCCCGGGCCAAGTCTGCTGTACACGCACGCTATGGCCTATCTCGGGGTTATTATCTTAATTTATTAAATGGATCAGAAATACGGTGAAATGTCAACTCTGGTTTGTAGACTCTAGACACGTCACAGCCTTTCAGCGTAACAAGGTGCTAAGTCTGCCCGGGGCTGGTACCTAAATATAGGCCGTACTTCTTTACCATACACATACGCATGTACCCCCGTTCTAATGCTGAAAATTTCTTCTGTAAATTTTTAGTTTAAAAAAGTTTGTAAATCTTCAAAAATCACCTTGTAAAACACGTGTTTGTAAAGTTAAAAGGATTTTCGTTCTATATATATTTTTGAAAAATCTACAATTTTTAAACGTTATAGGTGTGTCGGAAATAATATAGTTTTAAAAAATTACGTCCTTTTGGAATGTATTTTTCTTGAATGAAGTTAAATATTCGTTGAACATATACATATAAAGTAACAACAAGCAGCACAGAAGTCAATGTGGTTGTGTGGATAAGTTAAGCTATTTCTTTGTGCACGAATACAGGTTCGAACCATGGTGCTTCCGCGACATTTATTCCACAAAATAACTACATGTAATATGTATTTGTTAAGAAGTTATTTAACAAATGAGTTCAGTGCAATGATTATAATAAAGTAAATATTTTAAATTAATTTTTTCTTCATTGCGTGTACAAATACAAGTGCACACTTTGTAATTTTACAACGATATGCATTAACGTTTACAAGTAAAGCCTTTGTTCTTTCTGAAGGAATTATTTTGGTAACTAGGTTTCCAAGGAATATTCTTGTAAAAGGACGAACATATTTTGGAGTGTAATCGGAACTAAATTACATAAGTTACACAGAAAAGAACTACTTCACAGTTCAGTAGAACTGAGATGTTCAAGGTCGGAAATTACTTAATGAATCTAAACCTTGTATAAACAGGTTTATTGGGCATTTATTTTATATTTAATTAAAACGACTTATTAATTGTTCTTTTTGTAGGACACATTTTAGACTTCCTCCTACTTCGTAAGGTTTTCGCCAAGTACATGATTTGTAGGATTTTTACTATCAGCTTGACTCTGTCCAGTTGACCTAAACTTAACTGACAGCTCCCGTTTCCCTCCGCCCTTTCATTCCGGCACTGCTCCACACTTACCTCATGTCATCTCTCGCTAGCTCTGAAGACATCCATGTTAACCGCTGACCAAAATCTCTCACTCACTCTCACTTAACTGACTGTCTCATGAACAGGCAAAGAGTAATTTGAAATTGCTGGAGGGAGGGGGAGGAGCAGCAATAATTCCGAATAAAATTATGTACAGATATTTATGTCGTAGGTTGTGGTTAAAGTCACTATATTTGCAATGCATAATTTATTCGCTTTATAGGTTAAGCAATTTTTAATCTTCATTTCGTGTTTCTATGAGTTTCTTAAATCGCTCCTGGTGTTGGCCCAAGATTGTTGGCTTTCGAGAGAATTATATTTTTAAGCCCCAGACTAGAGATGAAGTCGAAAAATTTCTCCGTTGCTGCAAATTGATTTTACTGTGAAATGTAATTTTTTGGTGAAAAACGGTACAAAATTTTGTTAATAAATCAATTTAAAAAAGAAAATTCTGTAAAATCACTAATTAGCTACCATCATGCTGTATTTTATTTCGACAAAATCAGAAAACTTAGTATAAACCACTTTCAATAAAGTTACAAAGCGATTTAACGATACCGGCCCTCGTTTGTATATTTAAAAATAATTATCGTTAAACTGTAGAATACTCGGGTCCAAACCATTAACATATGCCATGGCCGATTTCTTTACTAGCTGCTGTCTTTGTGTAAATTAATGCGTAACTGTATCCAATGTTGACAGCGAGTCAACAGACGAAACGCAAAACCCGGTAATAGTAATAGTAATAACAGAACATTTTGCAGGGAAAGAAGCGAGAGTCGCTCGCGTACACTGAAATAAAAATTTTGTAGAAAGTCTTTCCTGAAAAATTATTCCACAGCAAGCACAAAATAATTTTGTGGTGGCCACAATCTTTTAGTGGTGTCACCAAAATATTTTTGTGGTGACCACAAAATAAATTTTGTGTTGTAAATTCCCACAAAATATTTTGTAGCTGCCACAATTTTTTTTTTTTCGTGTAGGATGTAATGCTGTATAGTGCAAGCCTTTGTTTAGCGTCCTGGCAGCGTTGGAGCACCTGTGCGCTGCGTATGTATAACCCACGCAGCTGGCCGCTTATTTGATAATAGATAAACAACTTTAACGAGGGTGTACATGGTAAGTGTACCATTACACAATTTTCATGTAGTTGGTTTTATTACGGTCTTAGAACGTCACGATAAGTGTCTTCAGAGTGAACGTTATTTACATTGAAATGTAATGGGTGCTTGAGTGATGCTTGAGCTTGCGATGCTTTCGTAGGCGATAATAATAACAGAGGAAAAAATGAAAGAGAATCAAGGAAAGACAAGCCGGGTGTCAAAACAATGGCATTCCGTCTTTATTTTTGTGCATTGGCTTAATGGTCACATGTGGAACAGTTCCGTAAAAAATACGTATTTATCCGCACATTACAGCGCATTTGAAGCTTGTGGTAGGCGGCACCTTAAAGTCACTCCTTCCTACAGATTCTAAGGCCCTCACAACTGCTAAAACCTCGGTATGTAGTTGAGTGTCTTAATTTATAAATACAGTAGCTGTCTGTGCAACACTGAAACTGGCTGTGCAATGTGCAGAACTCGTTATAAACTGTTACCGCAAATACAAATATGGTCAAAAATGTTCCTTTTGGATTATACAGGATGTCCCGAAACAATCGAATAATAAGCACACCACGCGAGTATTGGGCTGAATTGGAGACGAAAAAGTTAGTGGCAGTTGTACGATGACATTTTCCATACACAGTGTGGCAACACTGTACGGAGAGTCTCTTGCGCTCCGCGATCAGGTAGCCTATTATTTTACGTATGTTCGTCAAGTAAACGTAGAATCATGTCAGGCCTGCTGGGGATTTGAACCTGCTCCCATAACATAAAGGCCGGAGTAGTAGTAAGATACTTCCACTACGAATCCTTTAGGAACAAAACTTTGTGTGATCACATTCGTCATGCTTATCCGTCACAATATTCCTATGCTCGTACTTTAGAAAATATTAGTAGTTATGTTTAAAACAACTTTATTTGTATTATATAAACACCTGTTTCGGTAGAAAAAATTTATGCCGGAAAGATATGTTCGTAATGTATTTATTAAAATAATAGTGAGAAATGAATTTATATTTCCTACGATGTTTTGAAAATGCCCAAACACCCTTCTCTAAAACGTGCTTCTCTTCCTTTTGTGTTCCAGTGCATATGAAACACGTATAGGCATTTCGGGATAAAGTGAGCACTCAAAAGCCTTGCTAACGTTCTGTTTTCAGCCAATTCGTATCTTTCCGCTCGCAACGACTAACGACGGGACACATCTAACCTGTCTGGACACGTCACTTGATGTTTGCCAAGTAAGATAAATAGCGCAGTCTGTTTGAATCGATACAGTTTAATAAGAAAATTGTATTATTTTTAAATGATATAATTATGTCAATTTTGTTGATGTCGTTGTAATATTGTTGTGTTTAAGTAGGAAAATAGACGGAACTATATTGTGTTATTTCGCTGCCAATCATACACGCAGTAAAGGTACTACGGTTAATGTTGAATTATATGCAGTAACGGCTGGTAATATTTCAAAAGATTAAATTTTTAGTGCACAGTTTTTTTCTGAACGATCTATTAAATAGTTTCGCAATAGTTTAACTGTTAATTATAAAGCGACAAACCCCCTGAAACAATGTTTCACAGCCAGGTTGGTGGGCCTATAAATGTTACTGTCAAACAGGTACCTCTTTTCACCAAAACTGATTTTACTGATGGTTTTGATAATGACTGAGAAACCTGGCTTGTGGGCGTGGTTTACAATCGCCGTCGCCAAGCCAATAAACAGTAAATTTCACGAAATAATTTCTTATCGGACCAACCGTCAGGTTCGTAAGTGCACGAAAAACTCCTTTCCGTGTTAGAACAGCCGAAGTCGCCGTATTAATTAATATGCGGGGGTATATTATTTTCCTCTTCTAATGTAGCACGTTTATAGATGTTTACATGGCTTGTAGTTGACCAAACTATTCTGAAAGCTCTTACAAATTCCTTCAGCATTACCTATGGTAATTTCAATGTATCAGTTTCGCACTGTGAATTTTACGTTGAAGAGTCGCGATATTATGTTTAGTAACACGGGTATACTGATTTTAAATAATTGTTGCATTTGGGAGTTAACAGAAAGAATGTAATTGTGGACAAACACCGTTGCTCATGTTTTGTTAACCAAACATGTATTAAAAGATGAAGTCCAAAAACAGAAAAAAGCAATCCCGTAGGAATTCGGTCAGCTTTTATTTATTTTATGTATTTTTATTTAATTAAATTATAATAAAATTACCTAATTACTCTGGGATTGCTATTTTCTGTTTTTTTTTTTTTTACTTTGTATTTTAATACATGTTTGGTCAACAAAACATGAGCAACGGCGTTTGTCCACAAACCAATGCATTCTTACGGGTATACTGCATATGTACTGAACAACTATTTTCTATCGTTATGTTATAAAAACATAAAGAATCCTAGTTAAGGGATCACTTATTTAGAATTACTAAATCCTAAATTGTTACACTTCTGAAGTTGCTAGGTAAAATATAACGAGCGTAATTATATAGAGTAGAAGTTCCCAATTAATAATGACTGATACTTATCATTGCATAGTTAGGAATAGGCATTAGCTAACAATTGAATTAATCTAAATGCTGTTACGCACAATTAAAATTTCTTTCACGTGGCATTCAAATTTTACTGTTGATAAATGTGTGTGAAAATACACCAGAAAACCAAAATTATAATTAAACAAAGAAAACATTTTTGAAATAATCTTCTTAAGATCGTAATGAAATTGATAGTCAGGCAGTAGTTGTCGTCATATAACTAAAATTATTTTGTGTAGATAAACTGTAATTTTTACTAAAAATTCTAATTAAAATAGGCCTATATAGGAATGCGTAGTTATGGCACATAAAAACAACTTCTTTACAATAAGTAAAACAGTACTTACCAATTCTAGCATTAAAATAATACGTTATCAAATCAACAAGGGTTTTGTAACTCAAGAAATTAAGCAATGTCTATTTCGACTCGAGAAGGTTTCTTTGTGTTCAGTCTTAGTTGAAATTTGGGATTATGAAGCGGCATTAATTTGTATCTTGAACGGGATCTCTTAAGCCGCC